>JAPKLW010002348.1:41935-94645 GCA_026898455.1 Plectranthus barbatus | reverse complement strand
TCGGTCGTCAACAGTCCCAAGGAGCCTCAACTTCTGGACGACCAGCGACATCCTCACCAGCACAGCCTCGACGTGCTGATTCGCGACCACGACGTGACATAACCGTCAGCGTCCTTAATTACAACGTGGTCGACGCTGATGAATATGAGGAGATGGTCAATGGACCCCATCGGTGGGAGTTACGCGGAGAAGAGGCCTTCGACACCTCTCAAGTGCCTGACTACAGCATTCTCAACATCATTCCCCTCCGCGGGCTCCCCCACCAGTCGGTCTTAGCTTCCCGCATCCAGGACTGGTGCCTGCCCCTGAGGCCGATGGAGTTCTACAACCGTACTCTGTATGAGTACGCAGAAAATATCACAGTGGAGGTCGAGGATGCCGTTGATTTCGACATGTTCAACGACTTCCGGTATCTGTGGTTTGTCAACCCGACCCTGTACTGTGAGCTGCGGCGATGGAGGATCTTTGACCGTGTGGAGCGGTATCTCACGGTGGAGAAGCGCTCAGTTCTGTACGCTAGGCTGGGGCTGCAATACTGGAGGAATGAAGAGGACTGGGCGAATGAATTCATGGATACATTAACTGACGAGCCAGAGCCTTTGTCCCTTAGGCATGTCCGGCGGCGAGTGCAGAAGATTCTTGATTATCGCCTAAGGACTGGCAGCTCAGGACTCCCAAGGCCAAGGCGTGTCCGAGTGCCCTTTCTCCAGTTCCACCGCACCAGCCGGGGCTTTCAGGTGGTCTACGCTCTCCGAAGGATCCGGATATTGATTGCCCTCCCACCGCTCCTCCTCTACTTTGCCCGTCTGTTCGATATGGCAGCCACTGAGTTGCAAATTGATCATGTGGTGGAGGAGGATCCCTCCCGCAGCAGATGGCTGGTCCCTGCAGTCGCTGGTGCTCCGAATGTTGTGGAGCTGGAGCCCGTTGACTGGGTGGAGGCGGACTTTGCAGAAGAACAAGTCCCACCAGCATCAGCTGAGGTGCTGGTGGAGGAATCAGCTGAAGAGTCAGCGTCAGCAGCAGCAGCAGCACCAGCAGCCGCTGCAGAGAAAGTTGTGGATGGGGCATCTGGCGCTGATATAGTGATGGCTGAAGCCTCATCTGTTGAGCCCCCCACTTCGATGGCCCTGTCAGCAGAGCCTCTTTCCGAAGTCCATCCGCCTGCGCAACTGGTTGCTCTCATTGATGCCAGGATGGACCAGCGCTTTTCTTCCTACCGAGCAGAGATGGCGCAACAAATGGAGGCTTTCACCTCTGGGGTGAACTCCTTTTTGGCGCGGATCCAAGAGGGGGAAAGGGCGCGAGCAGTCGCTGATGAGGAGAGGGCTCGGCTTGCTGCGGAAGAGCGTCGCATTGCTGCTGAGGAGCGCTTGAAGAGGGAACAAGATATGGCGGCTCTTACAGAGATCTTGAGGAATTTAGCAAATCGCAATCAATCACCTGGATCTTCATCTCAGCCATAAGTCTTGTACTCTTCATTTTTTGTGTAAGTAATTTTTTATCAGTTAGACTAGTCAGTTTTTAATCCTGTACTTGTAATTGTAACATCATTAATGGATTGATTACTGACGGGTTGACGACAATTTCTCATTGTCCAACTAATGTCAACTTTTTACTTACCAGCTGAACTTACACATTCAGTGTAATCAGCACCAGCACTCATTTTGATACTTTGTTGATTCTAACCTGGCTCAGAGTTTTACTTCAAAATTTAATCGAGCAATATCTCTCCCAGTTTGAGGGGGAAGATTTTTAGGTTAGAGCTGATGTGAGGAAGTAGTTTCATGGGTTTAGATCTGATAGGTTTATTTGTAAAAACCCAGAAATGCTTTGTAACTTTCCTCATCAGCTGAGTGCTAACTGGTTAGGCTTTGATCGCACCAAAAAGGGGGAAATTGTTGGGAAATCTGGCTAAGTTTCCCTTCTCCAGTTGATAGCTTAGATCTTAGATTTGGTGTTTAAGTGTTTTGGTGGATCAAATCCTAAGTCCAACCAGCGTCAGTTTGTCTCTAGATAGCTCTAGATCTCAAATGTAAAGTCCTGTTTAGGTCTTTTGAGTTGTAAGTCGCAGCTGATCAAGACTCATGCTGGCTACTGTTCACCAGCATGAGATGTGCTTACCAGTTGAGAGAAGTCTCACCAGCAAGCGGCTGACAAAGACTCATGCTGACACTGTTCATCAGCATGGAGTAGAGCTATTGACTGGTTACTGTTCACCAGTTGGGAAGATTTCACCAGCAGGAGGCTGAGAGATCTTACCAGCAGAATATGTGTTCTGGTTGACACTATTCACCAGCGGTGAAGCCAACAGTCACGGGAGATTCCAAGAGATAACATCAGATGAATTGGTAGACCTTGATTGTGCTAAGGAAAGTCACCAGCAGAGACTGCCAGCACAAGATCACCAGTATGATCTACCAGTCGGAGGTTATCAGCAGAATTCAAGATTCGCTCTCCCAGAGTCTTAGAGACAAAAAGAAGATTCGTCGAGGAATTAACTGACAGAGTATGACTTTAAGGAGGATACCTTAAAGTCTATCAGTTCAAGACACCAGTTCCGATTCCTCGTACTGACGAATAGAGTCGTTCTGACACAAAGAGATCTGTGTCAGATAAAGCGATCAAAGGTATGGCGCTTTCCGGAAATTCCTACCTGCCGCCTGCAGAAGGACATGCGAGGACAGAGACTTTTCCGGATGTGTCCAAACGGCTAGTATTTGAATCTGAATCTCACGTCTATAAATACGTGAGATCCAACAGCATTCAATACTCTTGCCCAATCTTAGCCACTCTTGACCTACCGAAAGCTCAAACGCATCCATATCAGAGTATAAGCAATCTTTCGAGGCTTTTCTTAAAGCTACTCCGTGTGTCAATCATTTGAACACGAGACTCCAAGCTTCTAGCTTGTGAGTTATTGATCTCATTTGGTGTTCTTTCTCATTCCGAGGAAGAACATAGCAGCTCTTGAGCCAGCCAGCTCCAGAGTTATTACGGGCAGTTTTGCCGCCAGCAAGAGTCAAGTTCTTGGGAGAACTCAACACCCAATCAGTCGGAGGAGGAGGTTGAAGTGACGTGCTCGCACTCCATCCATCTGACGAGAGTTGAAGAAGGACAAGGACCGGGAGCGGTTGATCCAGTGGACTGGTAGACGAGGCATCTACCAGCTGGAAATAGATCGTAGGAAATCTTGTACCGGATTACTCTCTTTAGTGAATTTCCAGTGCTTCGACTGGAGAGTGGACGTAGATCAGTTGATCGAACCACTATAAAATATCCTTGTTATTTACTGCTTTCAGCATTTACTTACTGATTTAAAACCCAGCACCCAAGTGCTGGAGTATAACTGAAACCAGTTTATAACTGTGCAAACTCGACTCTAAAAGTTTCTAAGTCCTGAGTCATCAGCTGACCAGCCAGTTGCCAGTCAGCTGAATACTCAGTTGCCAGTTGACTTACCAGCTGACAAGGTCCCAGTCAGTTGTGTAACCAGCAGAGTGCAAGAAACGAACTTACGTATTTTCCGCTGCCAAAGTATACCCTGATATCCGGGACCAACAATATGTCCCTGTACTGTGAGTTTCATCAGGACCATGGTCATCGGACTGATGACTGCAGGGATTTGAAGCAAGAAGTCGATCGACTTCTGGCCGAGGGGCTCCTAACTTGTCCAAAGCCCACAAAGAGAGGGAAGGTCTGGACGAGAAACAAAAAGAATAATAAGGGAGGTCGAAATGATTCGACCCCAGCCACGGGAGCTAACAAGCAACCCCTGCCCGAAGAGCCCAAACAACCCGAGATACAATAGGTTATAAACGTTCTCACCGGGGGGTCTTCAATGATCGGTTAGTCCAGGAACGCAGCCAAGAGACATTGTCGAGATCTGAGGAATCAACTTGTTCATCAGGTCAAGGCGTCTCCCTTCGAGATCTCGTTCAACGCAAAGGACGAGGCTGAAGCTCGTCATCCTCATGATGATGCCCTAATCATCACTCTGATGATCGTGAACTGCCAAGTCAAGCGAATCCTCACTGACACTGGTTCCTCATCCAATGTCATATTCCTCAAAACTCTTCGAGGAATGGGTATCTCGGAAGGAAATATAATCGAGAATCCAATAACTCTAGTTGGATTTAGCGGAGAAAGGTTAAACTCCCTCGGTGAAATAATACTCCCAGTATTTGCCGAAGGAGTAAATTTGTCTACACGATTCCAAGTAGTTGATGCCCCCTCGGCATATAACGTACTGATTGGACGGCCCTGGAATCATGCCATGAAGGCCGTACCTTCGTCCTATCACCAAATGATCAAATTTCCCACGCCCTGGGGAGTTCGAGCAATACGAGGTGATCAGCTCACCTCGCGAAATTGCTATGAAGTCACTCTCCGGACGGTGCACATGGTAAAACCCGAGCCCATTGAAGGAAGCTCAGAAATCAGAATAGACGAGAATGATCCTTCTCAGGTAACTTTAATTGGCGAAAGGCCGTCCAAAACAGAACAGACCGAGATACAAGCTCTACTTGCTCAAAATTGGGGAAATTTTGCCTTTTCAAACGAAGACATGTCAGGCATTGATCCCACAATCATAAGCCATCGTCTTCGGGTCGACCCGAAGCATAAGCCGGTGAGACAAAAAAGAAGACGATTCGCTCCGGAAAGAAACGAGGCCATAGCCGAGGAAGTCAAAAATCTACTTAAGGTAGGATTCATTCGGGAAGTGAAGTATCCCGAATGGCTCGCGAATGTGGTAGTGGTCAAAAAGAAAAATGGGAAAAACCGAGTGTGTGTGGACTATACGGACCTAAACAAAGCTTGTACAAAAGATCCATTTCCACTTCCCCACATTGACCGACTCGTCGATGCTACGGCAGGCTTTGGAACTATGAATTTCATGGATGCATTCTCGGGATATAATCAAATAAAGATGTATCCACCGGATGAGGAGAAAACAATATTCATGACCAACCAAGGGATTTATTGTTACAAAGTCATGCCATTCAGACTTAAAAATGCCGGCTCGACCTATCAACGGTTAATGAACAGAATGTTCGAGCAGCAAATCGGACGAACTATGGAGGTCTACATCGACGATATTTTGGTTAAATTGGATAATTTTGAAGACCATCTTCGGCATTTGACCGAAACATTTGAAATTTTACAAAGATACGGCATGAGGCTGAACCCTGCAAAGTGTACCTTCGGCGTTACCTCAGGGAAATTCCTCGGATACATAGTGAGTCGCATGGGAATCGAGGCCGATCCCCTCCAAATCCGAGCTATCCTAGACATCCAGCCACCTTCGAATGTAAAAGGCACTCAGAGGATGATTCGAAAGCTTGCTGCGATCAGTAGATTCGTGGCGAGATACTCGGACAAAACCAGTCCATTCTTTTCTCTCCTCATTAAATCCAAGAAGTTCGAATGGACTAAAGAATGTGACGATGCACTTACCTTGTTGAAACAATATTCAACAAGTCCCTCGGTAATGTCAAAGGCCAAACCGAATGACAAATTATTATTATACATGGCCGTCTCGGAAAAAGCAATAAGTGTCGTGCTAATAAAAGAAATAGAGGGGAGTCAACACCCCGTCTATTATGTTAGCCGAACCTTATCCCGTGCTCGAAAAACTCGTGTTGGCTCTAATCATGGCATCCAGAAAGCTAAAGCCATATTTCGAGTCACACATCATTAAAGTGGTTTCTTCATTCTTAATTCGGCATGTACTCTCAAAACCGGATTTATCAGGACGCATGATGAAGTGGGCAATCGAACTCGGGGGCTATGGGCTCCAGTTCGAACCACAAAATACAATCAAATCCCAAACCTTGGCTGACTTCATTGTAGATTATACACCCGAGCTCCAAATGGTGGCCGAGATGGAGCTCGGACCTTCATCAGACAATTTAGAATTCTGGACCCTATCCATCGACGGTTCCAGTAATTCTAAGGGGAGTAGAGCCGGGATATTACTCATATCTCCTGAAAGATGGGTGATTGAAAGAGCAACACATTTCGAATTCCGGACAACAAACAACATTGCGGAATACGAAGCATTAATTGCTGGACTACATCTAGCACTGGACCTCAAAGTGCAAAAATTGAAAATAGAATCCAACTCTCAGCTCGGCAAATTCCAGGCAAGAGATGCTAGAATGCTAGCATATCACGAATTGGCGAAGGAGCTTGAATCAAAATTCGAGCTGGTAGAAGTCACCCATATACCTCGGGAAGAAAATTCGCACGCAGATGCACTCGCAAATCTGGCAGCAGCTGCAAGTTCATTTAGAACATGAACTATCCCACTAACGGTAGCACTTTGGCCAGCCACAAGAGATCGAGAATACAGTCCCATGGAAATTTGCCCGATAAACAATTCTCAGAAATCGTGGAAGACTCCAATTGAAAAATATCTAACTGACAGAGTTCTTCCACAATCAACAACCGAGGCAGCTCGATTAGTTCGAAGAGCAGCTCGGTTCACCATTTTGGACGATCAGCTATATAAGAGATCTTTTCAAGGACCCTTGCTGAAATGTATATCTGAGGAAGATAGCACCTCGGTCTTGGCCGAGATCCACTCCGAAAGTTGTGGAAATCATTCGGGCTCCAGAAGTCTGGCTCACAAAGCAATAACAGCAGGATTCTACTGGCCAACTCTAAAAAAGGATGCCGAAGAGGTAGTCCAAAAATGTGATAGCTGTCAGAGATATGCAAACTCGACACACCTACATGCTGAACCACTTTATTCGAATACCCCTGCTTGGCCATTTTGTCGATGGGGAATCGATATTGTGGGGAAATTACCCAAGGTCGTAGGACAAAAAGAATATCTGGTGGTTGCCACTAATTCTTTCACTAAGTGGGTAGAGATACCGAGATGATCAACTTCCTACGGAAAAATATTGTTTGCCGATTCGGATTGCCGCGGGAAATCATCACGGACAACGGCAGACAATTTACTAGCAAGAAGTTTAAAGATTATTGCGAAACAATTGGAGCTCGGTTATTATTTTTAACACCGAGGTATCCGGAAGCAAATGGTTTGGCCGAATCTTCCAATAAAACGATCATCAATATCCTTAAAAAGAAGCTAGCTGGGTCGAGGAACTTCCAGCCGTGCTCTGGGCTTTTTGAACAACCTTCAAAACAGCCACTGGAGAAATACCATTTTCTCTAGCTTACGGAATTGATGCAGTATCTCCGGTTGAAATAATCTAACGAGGTCCTAGAGTGGAATTCTTTGAAGAAGAACAAAACCAAGGAAAACTCTTTGACTCCTTATAATTGAGGGACGAACATAGAATGGAAGCATCTGGCCGAATGACAAGAAACCAAAGGATTGTTGAAAGATTCTATAATAAATCAGTTCGGCTAAGGTCTTTTCGAATTGGAGATTGGGTGTTAAGACAAGTCTTCCAAAATACTCAAGAGATCAATTCGGGAAAACTTGGACCGAGCTGGGAAGGTCCTTATATTATCAGTTTGGTGGTCGGAAATGGAGCCTATCGATTAAAAACACCCGAAGGGAAAGATATTCCAAATGCCTGGAATATTAAATATTTAAAAAAGTATTATTTCTAAGGGTGTTAGTTCTCTTCAAATCGATCGAAGCAACTCAAGCTACAAAGATGTTCGAATTATAGTGCCATTTGTATATACATGTTGTTGTATGTTTGAACTGTATTAGTTCGAACCATTGAGTTGTAATTTAGCTCGAATCAATAAAGTCCTGTATAGATTGGAGTCGATTCGAGCTGCAATAGTTAAATCAATTATCCATTTTTAATCAAAAAAGTCATTCTTTTTTCTCTTCTCAAAAGTTGTTCGAGCCTTCAAATTACATGGCATTTTTGTCAACAAATCATAATTTGGAGAAGGAATGCATTCAAATATTCGAAAAGAGAAAGATATACACCATCAAAAAGAAAAGTGATAAGTATTTCAAATTACTGAAAAAAAAACAACAACAAATCAAAGTTCCAAGTTAAAAAGTTTGGCTGCATCTCAGTTCGGCCCAGTCGGATTGTTTTGCTCCTGATTCGGATTTGGCCTCTCCGGATTGACCTGCTCGTCCCCCTTAAGGTTATCCTTCAGCTGCTTTGAGAAAGCTTCATCCTCATGATTTTCATCTTCTTCTTCCCCATCGGATTCCTCAGAAGCAGCTGGAGTTGTATAAATGAACCCGAGATCGAGCTCTGGACATTTTTCCTTCACACTCGCTCTCTCCTTCTTCCGGATCAGATCCTCCATCATCTTGAAGGTAGCGGCGCCAGAGGGAGTTGTGAGCAACCTAGTGAAATTCAAGCCTTCCCCGGTCGTCTGAGCTAAATTGAGAGCAACCCTGGCTTGCTCGAGCTCCGCTGTCAGCTTTGTCTCGACCTCGGCACGCGCTTGAACCTCAGCCTGGAGGCCTTCAGAGAGTTTGTCGGTGTGGTCCCTAATTTGGGCCAACTCTTCGATGGCCGACTGTTGATCCTTGGTTAATTGTTCAACCAAGTCCCGAGAACTCTTAAGGTCCGCGGTGGCAATCGACAGCTCGAAGATCAGATGTTCTCTCTCTTTAAAGGCCTCCTCTTTTTCCTTCTCGGTTTGAGCAAGATCCTTGCGCTCGGCCTGAAGAGTTCGGAAGCATCGATTATAGTCTTCGGCCATACCGCAGAGGCCCTGCAATTCGGAAGAATTAGCAATCAAAAATACTTAAATAAAAGAAGCAACTAGGATTATTTACCATAAGACACATTTGAGCGTTCTCGAAGAAGCTTATTCGAGCAGCGAATTTAGTTGGCCAGGGAGGACCTTGGAAGAGTAGGTTGGCAAATGCATGAAAAGATTCTATCAACCGGGCTCGACTCTATTTCACGGTCGGGCTCTCTGTCTCCTCCATCTCGTGGTCCTTCCCTTCCCGAAGAACTAAAGCTCTTTCATTCTCACTAGCGGTAAGATCAAAGATCTCATGCTCCTCTGGAACTTTCTTGTTCTTCTTACGGCGGAAGACGAGCTGATTTTCATCTCTCTTGGGCAATTCGGATTCTCGATCCCGTTTGGTGGTCCTTAGTTTCGGAGTGGCTTTTGGGGTTGGAGACTTTGGAGTCTTCGAAGTGCCCTCAGTAGGGCGGCTCTTCGGTTTTTGGGCATCAGGGCCTTCGCCCTTCGGGACAGTCTCCTTCTTATTCTTCTGCCTCTTCTTCCTTTGTTGCTGCTCCTGCTCGAACTTCAGAAGGTCTTCGGGATTAAGGCGCTCCATGGGATTGTCAATGCCGGAGATGTTCAGGGATTGGTATCCGAGAAGGGTATCAAAATCCCGAGGAGATTGCTGATAAGCTCTTCGAATATGGCTTTTCTCGTAGTCCGAGAGATCCTCTTTTTTATGTCCTGATAAAAGAAAAAGGTCAGATAGTGAGATATTCAAGTTTATATTCGAAATGCAAAAGAACAAGACGTACTATTCGGAACTCGAAGCACTCTGCTCAGTCCAGGAAAATCATTCGGGATCTGAACAAAGAAGAATTCCTGAATCCATTTTTTGGAGTTCGTCTTCGTCCCCATCACCAAAGGTTCCGGGTGATGCGAACATTTTGAAAAGAAGTAGTATTCCTCTCCACTTTTTATTATCAAGTTATAAAGGTCGTTCTATTCCCGCATGGTGGGATCTTCGAGCCCGGCATCTCGAAAAATAAAAAATGTTCCAATCATATGGCACTAGGCGATAGGAGAAAGCTGGATGGGGGCTAGGTTGTAATATTCTAAGATATTTACAAGAAATTGATAGAGCGGGAGTCTAACTCCGAACTCAAAAAAACGAGGAGAGAAGGCCATGAAACCTAAGGGGGGTCGATGAGCACGTTGGTTTTTATCAGGTGCTATGGCATTCAATCTATTCGATTAACCATACTGCTTAAAAATTCCGTCAAGTTTAGCTCGAATTATGCCAGATGGGATGAGTTTTATGGTTCCATCTATGTTTTGATCGTACTGAGGTGGAAAGATGCCGGGGGCTAAACCCGAAGAACATTCCAGAGAAAAATCAAAAAAGGAATTCCTATCTTCGGCCTCGGGATTATGAGGGCTCGGATCCTTCCTGCCGGATGGGTTAGGTTGTTGATCATCTGAACCCGGGGGCTGAGGAACTTCTTGACTTAGCCTACTGTTCACTTCGGATTCACTACTATAGACCGAGCTACTACTACCGTCACTCGAGTTGCTATTCGTACTACTCATAGTTAACAAGGAAAGCAATACGGTCAAAAGTAAACTAACCCTGGATTATGGATCGTTCGAGCTCGGTAAAATGCCTTGGTCCGAAAAGGATATCCGAAGTGCAAGAGGTAAAAGTAAAAGTAAAAAATGAAAAAGCTGGGCTATTTATAGAAGAATTTTGTCTTGAAAATTGCGCACGACCTTTGCGTCTAGTGATTCGAAGACGGACACGTGTCCGGATTTTTCAAATTCAAAATTCAAAAAGCCCGCTCTGGAGAATTCCAACCGTTTTCGGGTAAAAAAGGAAGAGTTTGGATAAGCCATTATTCGATAAGCAAGTTCAAACTCAAATTGGTTCGAACAAGAAATTGTTCGACCAGTATAAAAAAATAACTCTCTTACTCGGACAAAAATTGGTTCATAAAGATTGAGAAATTAATTCGAACCAACCGTCATTCGGTAAACGAGTTCAAATAAAAATTTAGGTCGAACAGAAAACTGTTCGATCACTTAAAAATCAGGCACTAAGGCTCTAGGCCGAGTCAGCCATCAAATTCCAAGGAATTTAGGATATCGAAGTCAATAGAACTTCTATCTGTAAAAATTCATTGAAGGCTATGAAACCGAATCAATTAACCCAGTAAACAGCCAGGGTCTATTTCGGCATAGCATACCCATGGGTTCGAGGTCACTCCTCGATTGGCTTGTGAGAAATCGCGTGTCATTTCCAATAAACTGCAAAGGGCATCCTTTGTAGATCATGTCGAGTTTAGCCAACCGGGGACTAGGGATAATCGTAAGTCGAACTATTAAGCTTCGCGGATAAACCCGAACCAAAAAATAATGTCTCTTCCTGAACAACCTCGAATATGTTTCGGGGCAGGGAAGAAAAACATTCTCTTCTTTGATGTTTTGCAGGATAATACATCATTAAAGATCAAAGTCAAGCACTTCGGCTTCGCCAAACTCTATTGAAGTTCGGACGAGAGCCGGGGGCTATTGTTATGACCCAAGAATGGCAGGCCCATTATCGAGATCCATCAAAGAAGAAGGCTCAAATCCACAAAGGAAATAATTCTTCAAGGGGTCCAATTCGGACTCGACTGATCTCCGACCGAATAGATAAGGCCGAGCTCCAATATGTTTGAGCTGATATTCCGAGCTCGAACTCGGATCACAAACGAGATGTCAGTTAAGGCAGCTCAAAATCAACAGAGGTGACTGTTCGAGCCAGCTATTCGGTCGAAATGGTGTAACTCTTGGCGAAAAGTCATGTATTCAATTGAATCTCTATAAATAGGATCTACATTTATTGTTAAATATATATTGAATTCAAGCAATAAATATAGCAATAAAAACAAGTCTTTGAGCTCTACTTTCGATCAAGCATTTATTTCAGTTATCTTGTGTTCTTCTATTTTTAATTTATCTAGTACTCTTATTTATATTAGCCTCACAAATATCCACCATTAACACTATCCAAAAACAAACCCAACCCAACCCCAACCCCAACCCCAACCCCAAGATTGATTTCTCATTCACATTTAAAATTTATTACTCAATTTTATTTCCATTCCTACAAATAACATCAATGATCAATCAAACCATTTTTTTTTCTTTGTATTTTATTTTTCGATATAGATTATCCATACCAATTTTTATTAATTTAAAAGACCGAACAAAATTCTATAAAAAATATTTTATATTTTAAGTTCATAATTAAAATTAAAAAATGTTATTGTACACTAAAATATATCAGTAAGCTCCATTTATAAAGAAAAAACAAATACAAGTTTTAATATAATTTCTAATAAATAATTATTCATATAATTGTAAATTCATAAATACTACTCCCTCCGTCCCAAGTAAATTGTCCACATTTCCTTTTTCGTCTGTCCCACAATATTAGTCAATTTTCCTAAAATAGCAAATTTCTCACACTCATCGATAAAATATTCATTCCACTATCACCCACTACTACTCGCATGCATTGGTTATCGTGCCCGGTCAAATGTGAACAATTTGACCGGGACGGAGGGAGTAATATGTATAGAGATGGACAACCAATCAATTGTCGCCAAGTGTATACGGCAACGGAAGACTAACCAAAGACGCGACATGAGATCCTCTGTCCCATTTTTTGTGTTCCACTCCCTATTTCACTATAAAAACATTAATTTTTATTTAATATTTTTTTATAATCTTAATTTAATATGGTTTGGATTAATTTTATAAGTTCAACCATAGGGTTCTTCCCACCCAATTAGGGTATATAATATTTTTTAGTAATTATTTTTCAATTTTTGGCTAAAATTTGATTATTAAAATTGATTAATTTATAACTATAATTTATATTCTTATAAAATTTTGATTTTTATTCTTAAAAATCAATTAGACCATATTGTATTATACTCCCTCCGTCCCGGTCAAATTGTCCACATTTGACCGGGCACAGTGACCAATGTAAGTGAGTGGTAGTGGGTAGTAGTGGAATTAATATTTTATTAATAAGTGTGAAAAATTTACTATTTTAGGAAAGTAGACTAATATTGTGGGACAGACGAAAAAGGAAATGTGGACAATTTACTTGGGACAGAGGGAGTACTTGATTTTATTTTTGTAAAAATATAATTTAAAATTAGTAATCGAGATAATGGAACACTAAGTAGAAGACAGAGGATTCGAAGCCCCAAAACGCCTACATTTATTTACCATCTCCAATTCCTCGGCCATATTTAATAATCTGGTGAGCCACGAAACTTCCTATGGCATCAACATCATCATTAAGTTTATCTCTCCTGAGTCCTGTCCGCCATCTCTCTCTCTCCATCGCTTTGCCCCCCATATTTTGATCCCGACCTGTGATCTAAAATGCCTTCTTTACAGTTTTTCCTTTTTGAGTTTTAAGAATATAATTTTCTTTTATGTAATTTTATTAATAGTGAAAGTTTATAATAAGTAATTAAAATCAGTAATATGATTAATTGAGATTTGTAAACTCGAATATAAAATCAAATTATTAATTAATAAATTTTAAAATATTAAATATAAAATAACAAATTATTAATATAATTGTATTAAATAAAACACTAATTTCTTAAAATTATACTACCTCCGTCCCACTCTATTAGTCTCATTTGCCTTTTTGGTCTGTCCCACTCTATTAGTCTCATTTCCTAAAATGGCAAACTTTTTCACACTCATCAATAAAATATTAATTCCACTACACTCACAAACATTGGTTCCTGTGCCGAAACCATATGGGACTAATAGCGCGGGACGGAGGGAGTATAAAGAAAAAAACTGTGACAATTAATGCCTTACACGGTGGCGTTGGGGCTACAGTTTTTCGTTGGGGCTACCTTGACACGGCATGAGCATCCAAACCTTGTCCCACCCTCTCTCTCTCTCTCTCCATCTCTTTCCACCACCTAAATATCCATCTCTCGACTCTCAGTCTCTCTCCATATCTGTCCACACCTATATCTCTCTCTCCGTCCCAGCTCGCTCTCTTTTATATATAATTATATATATATATATAGACATCCTATCACTCTGTATAGCAGCACATTTTCTAGTTAGAGAGACAAAAAAAGAGACAGAATTATCTGATGAAAATGGCTGAAATCAACAAACTGTCTTATCCTGGGAAGTTCTCCGACAAGAAAATGCCGCGTCTGCCGCATATAAGAATCCCGTCCGTGGATCCATCAAGCGCCGGATCTTCTCCGACCTCTTTCGCATGCTGACGGCAGCATTCCGAGCCGCCGTCAGCTTCTTCGCATAGCATTGATGGATCATCACCATGAAAATGCCTCCGTTTCCGCTACGTCCTGCAGAATCCTCACGTTGTTGTTGTAGTTGTTGTGTGTGTGTGTGTGTGTGTGTGTGTTTTTTTTTTTTTTGAATATATATGTTTAGCGTTTTATGTTTGTATCCGGTGTGTGTCTGTGATGGCCGATGTTTATTTTCTTCGTATGTAGAAGACATGAGTCTGTTGTCGTCGTTGTGTATTTACTCTGGCTGAGGTCGTTTGTTTTTCATCTAAATCGAACTTTCTTTTCCTTTGCAATGAGTTTTAGATAGTTTCCGTTGCCGGCCGGGGTTGATGAATGCGCTAACAACGGTTCATCGAGCTATCTGCAAACAAATTTGAAAACGAAAATATAAGAGGGAGAGAATGTTTGTATTTATTTTATATGTACAACTAAAATCAATATTAATTGTGTCATTCATTCACCTGGCTATATTTGGCAATACATCTGTTTACAATAAACAGAGTAGACAGGAAATTTTTGTTTTCCATTAGTTTAATCTCAACTTAAAACGTTTTTTGCATCAGTTTTCGAGAACAATTATAAGTTTTTGTTTTTATTTTTTTTTTGTTTTTTTTTAAATTTGGAGCTCGATTTCATCTATTTATTTTTGCCAAAGCGTACTCATGGTCATGGACAAAAAACCTGAGTCATCGAAAAAAGGAAATGAATTTCACTAAAAGGTTCCAATATAAAAAATATTTATTGTTGAAATATATTCTAAAATCCTATTCACTACAAGAAAAAAACTTAAACAACAATGAAAAGAAAAGTGTTGTCGTTTAGCAAAAGAATACGCCAAAAGACAACGATTTTACACTAAGTATTTAAGTATTTTGTGTTGTTATTTAAGTATTTTTATTTTATATTTTTAGTTATTCTAATTTATTGATAATTAATTTTTTACCCTTTCATTAATTAATTGATCATCAAATTGTGAAAACTGTCAGTTAGGCGTTTATGAATAATTTTTAATGAAAATTTAAAATTTTAAACTTTTTATATATAAATTATATTAAAATAAACTTAATTTAAATTATTAAATCAAAAATCAAAAATTAAATTAGTAAAATAAAAAATTTCATCCCTAATTTTCTAAAATCCCTAATCGTGAACCCTTCCCCCACCCGCTCAGCGCACACAACACATCTCAGATTTCCACCCAGTACGCACCGCCGTCCGGAGTTTTGCACTGATTCTCCTCCTCCGGTCGCACCTTCTTCCTCCACTCCGGCCGCAGCACATCTCCACCCACGCTGTCGTCCATATCTTCTCCTCCCGCCGGCCGTAGCACCTGCCCCCATCGCCTCAACTTCGCCAGTTTCGCGTCATGAGCTTCAGCCCCCGTGAGCAGTCTTCAGCCCTGCCTGCAGCACATCTCCATCGAGTCGAGCGCACACCGACCGCCGCCGCTCTGTTCAGATTTCAGCCGTCTTCTGCACCCAAAGCTTCGACCCATTGCATCTGCTACTTTGATTTAGTACTTTCTTTCTCATTTCTTCTCTCTAAATTAAATTAAAATTGCTAAATTTTAATTCAGTACTTTTCAGTTTAATGTGATGTAGTGTACCCAACTAATTTTCAAGTTATTAGTCAATATTCTAATAATTTGTCAACATTTAATTCCCTAATGATATTTCAAATTCTTGGTGTAAATGTAATCAATACTTGTAAAATTCAATTAAGAAATAAGTTGATAAGGCACCCCGAGTATGAGTTTTTTTGAACGTGTGAAAGGGTGATATTATTTCCTTGTATTTACAAATTGTTACTTCAGTATTATCAATTAACTCAAGTTAAACGTAGATTTGTAAATCCATCCCTCAGTGCTCTAATATATTGTTGTAAGTGTTATAAACAAACAAGGAAATTGAACATAATCCTTTGCTGCAAATAATTTCTAGTTATATGTTTTTTGTTGTGTTTATCTATTTCCATCAAAGCTTAATTTGATTTGAGGCAATGCAATCATAAAAATGTTGCTCCATAGCCCAGTAATCTTCTACTACATTTTACACTGCCATTGAGTTGAATTACTGACTAAAGTTGCCGTAGATGGTCTTTGACCTTACTTTCACCTAAACTTGTGGATAATCCTGCTCGTGGTAGAATAGTATTGGCGTGTTTATAAATGGTTTTCGGTAACAAATATAATCTGCCACAAATATGGAATATGTAACTCTCTAGTTGCACTGAATAAATATACGATTCTGTAAATCTAGTGAGGGTGCAAACGTGCTTAGTTTAGAGTATGGCTTACATGAACCTAATGATAATTGTATGGTGGTTGTCTTGTGTCCAGTTCCCTCTATCTCGGTAGACCAGGGCCGAAATAGATTTATTTTCCGATTTTAAAACCACTGGGCTAACTTTAATTGTTTTCCGTTCATTGATTAAACACTTACTTCTCCTCTTTGTTATACCTCTAGTTTTGTACAGTTCAAAAGACACCTGTGAGCAAGCATTGGGAAGACAAGATGTGAAGGCTGTTGTGATTACAGGTAAATAATGTATGTGCGTTTTTGTTTTAATCGGTAATTGTTTGATTTGGGTTGAGCTTTTTTGGTTACAAGCATTTCCATTTGCAATGCATGGAAGTCGTTATGCGTTTGTGCAGCCCGACGATAATAACTCCACTGGCTATGCAATCTTTGAGAGGTGCAAGTTATGTTTTCTCATCTCTGCCATTTGTTTTTCTACTTTTCATTAACATTGTGTTGGCTCATCTTTTAACTAAACATTGTATTAGGGGCTTAATATTTGTCTAACTGCTTTGATTGTACACATTCCTTATAACAGGCTAAATGGTATTACTATATCTTGCTAGGATTAGTTGATGTTGAAGGCAATTTTCTTGGTAAGGATATTGTACACATTCCTTCTATAATATTTTATTTTTAAATTTTTAACTAAAGGAAATATCATAGACTTTGTAGTTTCTTCATTTTTCCAATTTTGGGATGAAATATTATGAGAACCAATTGAATTTGTTCTTCTTTGTTTTACTCCCATTATATGAAAGTAAGGTAAGGAGCGAATAGGGTGAACGGAGATCAGTTGAAGTTAGCAAAAATAAGGATGATTCACTGGAACAAGGAGCATACAGATCATACTGAACTTGAGGACTGAAGAGTGATGGTGAAGAAATTTTTTCTTCTTTTTTTTTTTTTTTTTAATTGAATCTTCCCATGGTTGGTTGATCAATGTTTTGTATAGGCTAGACTAATTGTTTTTTCTGAATTGTATATTTTGTGTATTACACTGTTGAAAAATTTATCTTATATATATAGCTAGATATTTGGTTTAGTTTATTCATGTGTTAGTAAAATATTTTTGATTATATACATTGTTGCTAAAATCGGACTACAAGAAAAACGTTAAATAACAACGGTTTAAACCGTTGTCCTATGGAGAAAAGACAACGGTTTAGAGCCAAAAACAACTATTCAGAATTGTTGTCTATTTACTAAAAGACAACAGTTAAACTGTTGTAGTCTATTAGAGAAAAAACAACGGTTTAGAGTCCAAAGACAATGGTTTAGAACCGTTGTCTATTCACCAAAAGATAACGGTTCTAAACCGTTGTCATTTAGAGAAAAGTCAACGGTAGCGCCAACTTACAACAACACCACTTACGACAACACTACTAAAAGACATACGACAACACTTTTTGACCGTTGTTGTTTAGTTTTTTTCTTGTAGTGTAAGTAAATTATTTGTTTCGAGATCAGAGTTAATTGCACAGCGGAATATGTTTAAACAGGATTGCACGTATCAAACTGGTTGTTTGCTCACGAGTTTGTGTTTCAGAAAATGTTTTGCTTAGCGAGTTGAGGTTAGATCAAGTTTCAAGTATACTTCAACACATAGAAAGCATTTAGTTTTAAATCCTTGCACAAAATAAGTAAAGCAGTAAAGTGCACAAGGATTTATAGAGGTTCGGAGCCTAAAGACCTACCTCCTTTCTTCAGACCAAAATCTGGAAATCACTAAGCTTTACGGAATACAAAGAGCTCGCAATCTATCGCTAGCTGGTAAATGTCAGTGTCTACCAGTCACTAGCTCACTCACCCAGGCTTTCGTCTTCCTTCCGGCTTCGCAGACTTGGAGTGTGGGCACACCACTCAACCTCCTCCTCTAAAGTTGGGAGCTTTAAGGTTCTTCCGAAATCGTCGAACTTGTGGCTAGACGCCCATGATAGTTCCTGCTTGGAGATGAGCAGAAACTGCTGTGTTCTTACTTAGAGAGTAAGAACACTAATAGATAACTCGAGCTGAGAGACTATGAGTCTCGTGTCCAAAGATGGCACATGGTGAGCTTATAAAAAGCCTCGAACTTAGAAAGCTTGAGTTTGAGATCTCTCAGTGTATTGAAGCTTTCGTAAGTGCTTGATGTTGATATTTCTTCAGCGGTTTCGGTTGATTCGATTGTTGTGGTTTGTATTTGACTCTTGCAACTAAATCGGTAACCCCTCCTCTTTGGATGCTTCGTCCATTTATATTTGAAGTAGGAGCGGTTTCAAATTGTAGCCGTTTAGAGACAATCTGGAAGTTGTCCAATCCAGCGCCTCTCTTCTCTGCAAAAAACAGAGTACTTAATCTGAACTTCTGCACCTGTTCTGTCCTTTTCTGACACAGGATGTTGACTTGGTGTCATGTGTCAGAACGACTCTTCGTCAGTCTGAGGAATCGAAACTGGTTGAGCACCAGGTTCTACATATTTTAATTAATCTCCATTCTTATAGTCTGGTCCTGAAAAACATTCCTCCGACTTTTTTTTTTTTTTTTTTTTGTCGTACGTGAGTAAGGATCTTGTGTGGAAACTGGTCTTGTGGGCTTGAGATAGATCAAGCTGGTGTCTTCCGCCAGTTCCTCTGAAACCCAGTTCCAAACTGGTAGGCAGTCTCAAACTAGTAGCTAGTTTCAGTTTCTTCTCACGTGGTCCAAACTGGTTGATCAGATTTTGAATCCAGTTTATCTTGAACAACTCTGTTGCAACTCAATGATAATCCTATATAGGATTTTACACGTTTTGTACAAACTAGAGCTATTCTAGAGACTCTCTAAACTGGTGGTTTCTATACAATTTTTTACACATCAAAACAATAAAAAAAGGTAGGAATGCTTCCTAACATAAATTATCTATAATACTTTAAGTAATGATTGAATGAATTATGATTATTTAAAATTTTATATAAAATTCGGATAATAAATAGTAAGGTCCGAGAAAAATTTGGAGGAATAAACATGAATAAGTGAAAGTGTCATACACAAGATTACATTGGCGGATTTAAGGTAGATAATATTAGTATTAGTATGATAATTTGAAATTTTTTTAATATTAGTATGATAATTTGAAATTTTTATAGGATAGTGCTAGGTTGCAAAGAAGAAAAAAAAAAGCTAAAAATAAAGAATAAAAGAATATGAAGGGGCTAAAAATGAAGTAAATCCAAAAATATTTTCAGTTTTACTCAATTAAATATTATTCTTGTTATAAAAAATGTAGTGGAGTCCCCTACTCGAAAATTGTGGATCCGCCATTGCATGATTATTATCTATAATACCTTTAATAAGAAAAAAAATTAATAGCATATGTCAAATCTATAACAATTGGATAAAAAATAGATGGTAATAAGGTAGATCATACGAGGATGCATGTCGAACTGTTGGGTTGTGTCAGTTCAGTTAGTCAGTCATAGATCCTGATCAACGTCAAATAACGTCAGCTATAACTGATTGTTTATGATTAGGTGATTCATCCTAATCAATTATGTTTTACTGTGTTAATATGTGAAGGAAACACATGATATTTGCGACAGCTCAACAGGATCTAACGTGATCATCTTATTTCTGTAAGCAATAAAAGGTGGGGACTATTTTTTGTAAAAACAAAATGCCTTTTCGAGCTGTGAGCTTAGTTTTCTAAAATGTGTGTGAAAATGTTTTGTTTTAAAGTTGATTGTCTATGCCTAAATTGTTTTGTGCTATCATATCTGTACCTCTGTTGATTTCTATCTTCAGAGTTAAATTAATGAGAACGGAACGGAACCAGGTACTGAAATTCTTGAGCCAAGTCTCATTAATTATGAAGAACAATGGTAAATCACATTGGAAGTGCTTTAATTATACAAATTCATAGTTATCACTCCAATACCATCTAAAAAACAATTAAAGAACTTAATAATCAAGTAGACCAACAGCTCAACACTCGTTGCAAACTATAAAATCCGAAAGGCCACTTCTTTCACGCTCCCAAAAGTAAAAGAAATCAAAATCAAAGCATATGGTCAAAAATTATAAGTACAATTCCAACCGAGCGGAAAAACGAAAATTTAAATATAAATTATTGAAATTTCTTCTCCAATCGAACTGAAAAACCAAAAGCATTTTGTGTTTTAACATTCTCTCCCATTCTCTCAAACTAGGGGTGTGCAAGAAATCAAAAAATCAAAAATCGAACCAAACCAAATATGTATATACTCCCTCCGTCCCGCCTCATTAGTCCCATTTTCCATTTTCGTCTATCCGCGGAATTAGTCCTATTTCCTAAAATGGAAAAAAAATCTCCTCACACAAATAAAATATTAATTCCACTACACTCACAAACATTAGTAACTGTGCCAAAAGCAAATGGGACTAATGCCCCGGGACGGAGGAAGCATATAATATTAATATACTCCCTCCGTCCCAATTATTTGGTCTTGTTTTAACTTGCACGAATGTCAAAACTCATTTATTAATATATTAAATATTCGAACAAACTTCCTCAATTACCCTTATTTAGCAATAACTATTAATAATAATCCTATTAATTGTGTTTAATTTATAAGGTAGTTTAAGCATAAATTTATAAACATATGCCAAAAATAATACCAAATTTGGATATGAGACCATATAAATGGGACATCCCAAAATAGTAACGTGGACCAAATAATTAGGACGGAGGGTGTATGTTTTTATATAATACATATAGTTATATATAATATGTAATAAATGTAATTATACATATATTTATGTATAATAAATATAATTGTATATAATATATTAATATATAATAAATATAGTTTTTATTTTTTATTTCTATTATAATATTAAATTTATACTAAAATTCGGCTACAACTGAAATAAATGAAAACCGATTAAAACTTTCAGTTCAGTTGGATTGCATAAAAACTTAATTCGGTTATTTTACCGGCTAAAACCAATCGAAATAATTGAATACTCACCTTTACTTCAAACGCAAATTTGCAACTTCACTATTCATTAACGAAAAACTTTTTTTTTATTTGCAACCAAACCCGCCCAATTAATTGATTTTACTATTCTGACTTTTATGTATAAATTTGTATTTTTTTTTCATTTATTTATGTTTTTTATAATTTAATTATATTTTCATTATTACTTTTTTATCGAACATATCAATAAATAAAAATTACATGCAAATTAATATCATTTGAACCATTTAGTTTTTGTATTAACTTTATATTTTATTTTATTTTTATAAGATATTTGTTTCAATTAGTTTATGCTTTATGTGTACACAAATTGTTTTTTCCTCGTTTTTATTAATTTTCAAAATTTTGTTGTTTGAAATTGATTTTTTACTCTTTTTTTAAGTTACAATTTAATCAATCTTAGCAATTCACACTCCAGAAACAAACACGAATTGCCTACGGATATTTAGAATTTGGGGTTTTTCTTTATTTATTTTTACATATTTAAATTTATATCTAACTTGGACAGAAATAAATTGAGCGGTGGTAGGTGTCAATCCAACAAATCTAATTCATGTGGACGAGAATGTTGGCCTTATCATCTAGACTTTTCAATGCCATTATTTATGCCATTGTTGTCTGAAAAACTTCACTCATATTCTGCTAAAACAAAGTTGTTGTTCATCAATATACTCTAATTGGAGGTAAGAGATGGCTTTCTTGCATGTCTGGGGAATCAAGATGGAGATTGAGGAGTATCTAATTCAGCATGATAGTTGGGTTGATGATCCCTCATCTCGACACATCATACCCATTGCATACAACCAAGTCCAGTCGGCAGTAGAAATCTCCAAGAGAGTGTTAGTGAGCAGCTACCCCAACGGTGCGATTGAAGGTATGGTGGATGCACTCTGTAAATTAAAGGGTGCAATTAAATCCCACGTCTCGAAGAAGATGAATCTAGAAGAAGAAGATGAAGAAGAAGAAGAAGAAGAAGAAGAAGAAGAAGAAGAGGAAGAGGAAGAGGAAGAGGAAGAGGAAGAGGAAGAGGAAGAAGAAGAGGAAAAGGAAGGCATCCATAATCTAGAAGAGGAGATTGATATCTTCACCCAAAAGATTCACAAACTGGAGGAGGATTATGCTGATGATCTTTACAAATTTCCTGGTGGAGAAGATGAAGAAGACGAAGAAGTTGTTTCAAATGGGGACAAGTCTAAGATGGTTGGATTCTCTCATCACTACAACCATCTAAAACAGATGCTTACTTCTTCGGGCGGATTCAGAAGAAGAGTTGTCTCACTGTGTGGAATGCCGGGCATCGGAAAGACTACTCTGGCTAGGGAAATATTCGAGGATCCGGATATTGTTGAACGATTTTCCTGTCGTATATGGGTGAAAGTAGGCAGAAAATGCGGATTCAAAGAAATGCTACGACGTATATTGGCTGCGGTGAGTCCAGATCACCTAATGCGTGTGGAAGAGGATGAAGATATAATTGAGAAGTTGAATGAATGTTTGAAAGGTAAGACATATCTAATTGTCTTGGATGATGTATGGGATAGATATGCGTCTATTTGCTTTGATGATGAAGCATATAGTTCACGCAGAAATGAACTGATACATATCTTTCCAATGGAGAATAATGAAGGTAGATTGTTGGTTATAAGTAGGATGCGACAATTAAATAAATATAATAAAATGTTTGTCGGCATAGAAATGCAATTGCTGGATAAAGAGGAGAGTTGGAATCTTCTACGTGACAACGTGTTTGGTAAAGAGCGGTGCCCTTCTCAGCTCGAGGATATTGGAAGAAAGATTGCTGAGAAATGTGAAGGTCTTCCTCTTACAATTGTTACGGTGGCCAATCTCTTATCCAAAGAAGACAAGACTGTAGAGTTCTGGAATGAGGTTGCTACGCGGAAAAAACATCAACTTTTCAAGGCTGCATATGATGAAATATTGAAGGTACTTCTTCCTAGCTACATCAACTTACCTCCATCTTTACAAATGTGTTTTATGTATATGGGAGTGTTCCCTCAGTATTATGACGTACCCCGCTCGAAAATCAGCAATGTGTGGCTTGTTGATGGATTTCTTCAACGTTATTTAAAGTCATCATACAGTTATGAAGAGATAAGATGTTTAGAGGAACTTGTCTACAATAATATGGTTATGATCCGTAGCAAAACTATAAGTAATGGGGATTCAGTCGGTACTGAAAGAATAAAAACTTGCAGACTCCATACTACTTTGTGGCACCTTTCTAACAGAGAAGCTAGGAGGAGCAAGTTTTCTCATGTCTTAGAGGGCTATGATGATGGTTTTGGAGAAGATATAAAGAGTCAGCCTCGTTTATCTTTCCACACCAATGTTTTATTTGCTATCAAAGATGTTCATAAGTCTGTAGAGAATAATTGTGCATCCACTGCACATTCTCTTTTTTGCTATGGTCCGTATCTTCCATATCAAGTACCAATATGCTTTGGATTGAGATTGCTCAACAGACTCGATGCCCTTACAATTCGTTTCTACGAATTCCCATTGGAGGTGCTGCAATTAATTGAGTTAAAATACTTGGCCCTCACACAATGAATGGAAACCTCCCTGCTGCAATATCCCAACTCTCAAAGCTTCAATTTCTGATTGTTCATCCGCATCAGAGCATCAAATCACTTAAAGAATCATCGTATCTACCAATGGAGATATGGAACATGGAAGAACTACAGCATCTTCAAGTCATAGGAAAAGACTTGCCGAATCCTTGTGGTGCTTCCTTGGAAAGGTTAAGGACTCTTTCAAGGGTGAGTCCTAACAGTTGTAGTGTAGAGGTTTTCAAGGGTATTCGTAATATAACTAAATTAGGAATTGAAGTTGAATTGAGTCATGAAAATGATGGCGAGCCATTGAGCTGCCTTGCTCATGTTTCTCATCTTAAGAATCTAGAATCACTTAAATGTGTGGTTGTGAATCCTAAGTCCATTCCTTCATTTTATCCGCTTTCATCTCTCCCATCATTTTTGAAAAAGTTGACTTTGAATGGGTTGGGTTATGCATGGGAAGAAATGAACAAGATTGGTTCATTAAAATTTCTTCAGACGTTGAAATTGCAAAACTATGCTTTTCGAGGTCCAGAGTGGAACGTTAAAGCAAGGCAATTCAATCGGCTTTTATCCCTTACAGTTGAAGATACTGATATGGAGAGATGGAGATGTCGATTTGGAATGTTAGAAGTATCTGAGTTGATCATAAAACGTTGTTACAAGTTAAAAGAGATTGACTTATTTTTTACATTTTCTTTAAAGACGATCGAGATGGTTGATTGCAATCCTTTGGGTACAAAGCAAATAAGAGAGGCTGTAAACACAGATGTAAGAGTGAGTTGTTCATGGTATGATGAGAAGGGCAGGGGATGAGAGACTCACAACTGATCATCACAAGGTATAATAATCCTTTTGCTTTTCTGCAACTTATTTTGATCTCATTTGTGTTTAGTTTTCATCTCATTGCTGATATGTAGTTAATTCATCTCATAATTTCCTCTATCATTTTACAGAAATTGTTGAGGTAGGCAGCACTATTCATCAAATTGATTGGAAAACAGAGAAATCAATGCAACTGAAATCCCCAAAGCAACCATTCTTGAATCTTGATCAGTATCAGATAGCATATAGCATATAGCAGAAGCTCTCTCATCTCTATTTGCATGCCCATCCTACGCACTCTACCTCAATAACAGAAGTTTTATACCATGCTCACTCCTTCATGTCGCGGCTGTTTCGAGGTTGCAGCTTCATGCCCGGTTTTCTAAAATAAAGTTTTTTTTTTTTCCAGAAGCTAAAGTCTTAAATTTCTACTGCAGCTGGTGTGGAGTGGAATGACGTAGATATGCTTCACGAGGAGTTGGTAGTGTTGCTGGTGTAAGTTAATCAGCAATAAAGCAGTTATTATGAATTTATACATGTTATCTGTGAGAAGCTCGGCACATCTACAATTGGTGAATAAAAGAAAATTTGTATATCGTTAGTGATGGAGGAGGCATGACTTGAAGTGATTTACACGGATGATAAGTCACTGTTAGAACTTCAAGTTGTTGTTCACGACTTCTTTTCCTTCAAATGATTGAAAGAATATATAATTTTACATCCATCTCTTAATTCCAAACACTTTATTCCTCCTCTCGTGCAAATGCTAAAGTACATAGCTCATCGCATCTGCAACATAACATAAGCACGAGGTGTATTGTTAGATTCTTCAGTCGTTTTTGTACATCAAAATCAAAGTCTATAATCATGCATTAGTTCATGTATTTCTTTAAAGAAACTTGAAATGCTAAATCAACTAAAAGTAACACTTTAATTAAATTTGAATTGAAAAAAACCCTTGCGCTAGCTATTTTTCAGATGAAGACACAACAAGAAACCACAAAACAGGCAAGCATGGATATCAATCAAAAATCTAATCTTAAACCATGCTTGATTACGAAATCAAATATAAACATTCTTGATAATTAATCCAATATAAGAAAATGTGAATTCAAGATTAACAGTACCTACACTGACACAAATGTTCTACACAAATCCTCGATCAAAGTTCGCAAATGACAGGATAATTTCCTAAACCCAAGGTTATAGAATACGCTAGGCGCTAGTCGGGCGGTCATATAGGGCCTAGCGCCTAGACGGTCTACGCGGGGTATAGGCAATTTCTAGACGATTTCTAGGCGGTGAATATATTTTCTATATTTTTATATTATATTATATATAAAATATAAGAGATACAAAATGTTAAATATAATTTCATAGATTATTTTTCAAAGTTCAAATATCCAAAAGAAATATAAAGGATAATATCAAAATAAGAGGTATAAATATTCTAGCATTTTAAAGTTTAAATTATCACAATAAAAAAGTTGACAACATCAACAAAGATTAATCAATTTAATGTTTCTATATGAGGATATTTTATATGTTTGAATTCACAAATAAATTTTGACATGAACAAATGTGATATGCTCAAAATTTTATCCAATTTTATTATTTTTTTCATTTTTATTTATATTTTTAAAAATTAATTCATAAAAATAGAAAGAAAAAAAACGCACAATCTCCGCCTTGGCCGCCTAGCCCGTATAATTATACCGCACTGCCCATATAATAGAGGCGCCTAGGCCGTCTACCGATTAATTTTAAAAACGTATTAAGCACCGAACAAGTAGTTTTCGGAACGGCTAGGGGCAACCTAGCCCGTATTTTACAACAATGGTTTTACAAGTTTTCATCCTTGTTATTCGATAAAAGTCTTCCACTGTTTCGAAAATATTTTAAAGGATACGCCACACAACTGTAGCACGCTCCAAAGTTCTGGAAGGCTAGTTGGGGGCGTTACAGTTCATTAAAAGTATTTAATTCTTAGACGAATATATAACTATATCAATATACAAAGAACATATGAAGATATTAAACCTAGTGAGGTATTATAAAAAAAACTAGTATTGAACTAAAAGAAAGAAATCATCATTTTGGATATTATTAAATAAAAACATTATTATTGTATGGACAATAATAATATATAAAAAATCAAATGAGAAAAGTAATCAGCGGAAAAAGTTGCTACCACAAAATCAAAGAACTAAAAGCGGCCGTGTAGAGTAGGTGTTTTAATTTAGTAGGAGACGCCTTCATGACAATTGACATGGCAAGATCCGAGAATTTTATCCCTTATTCGGCCTTATTCATGGTACAGTGGTGAAAGTGTCTTAAATATGAAGAGATTATGAATTCGAATTTTTTTAAAATATTTTAATATGTAAATTTAAATTATTGGAAAAAAAAAATTTGGAAAATTTCCTTCAACAAGGCAAAAATGTAGCGGCCGTGTAAAAGTACATATGCTCCAAAACCAACCCAAGGACATCTTTAATAATTTTTTTTTCTCATTAATATTTACAATCTATAACTCAGTTTTATTTATATTCCTATCAATGACATCATTCAAGCAATTAGGGGTGAAATCGAATAAAGTTGAGTTGAGTTGTCGTTTATTTTCAAGTTTGACTCGTTTAGTATCGTGTCGAACTTCGAACTTTTTTATCGAATAGTTTGAAGTTCATGAACTTTATCGAGTCTGAGCGAACTTTCTTAATTTAGAATATATTTAAAATACTCATAATAATTTTGAAATAAAAATTTAATTTTTCCAAGATCAATATCATATACATGCTCAAATTCAAAAAAAAAAAAAAATTCTTCTCATTATCAGAAAGATTTATCATTATTGCTACTCTTAAATCATTAAAATATTACTTTTATATTTCTTACTAATTTTAGCTAACGAGCTCACGAGTCGAATATTATGATGCTCAAGTTTGGTTCATTTAATAACCAGCTTTTATTGAGTTGAGATCCAATTAACTCACAAAGCTCACAAACAATTTGTTTCATTTACAGTCATAACCTCGAATATTATTTATTTTTATTAGAATTTTCAATATATATTATCAATACCAATATTTATTAAAATAAAAGATCTAAAAAAAAATCTATAAAAACATTTTATATTTTAAATCCATAATTGCATTTAAAAATTGTTATTGTACACTTTTAAAGTATACTCCAGTTAGGCTCCTTTTGTAGACAACAAATAAATACAAATTCTAATCTAAAATCTCACAAGAATGTGAATGTATATCACCATGAACATTAAGATGTCTCTGTTGTTGTTGTTTTTCTTACACGTATGTTTAGTGTTTTATGTCACCGGTGGCGGTGACTGGAAAAGAAGTCGAGCTTTTCGAGTGAATGACCGCCGGTGATTATTTTCTTCGTATTGAATTAAGTGATCAGTCTCATGTAGTCGTTGTGTGTTACTGTTTCCGTTTGGTTTTCATCTGAATCAACCTTGCTCTGTATTTCCGTTCAATTGTGCGAGTTGATGAATTTTTAGATATTTTCCGTTCAAACTTTGTTTATCGTAGTAGTAAGTGACGACGAACTGTGAGCCGCCTCAGGCAACGGCTCATCGAGCTATCCACATACAAATCTGAAAATGAAGATTTACATTATGTCATATTTTGCTCATCATATGCGGGTTTATTGCTAACTATTCACTGACGTAGACGATTAACTTTTTTGCTTTTGAGAAAACAAGATAACTTGTTTCAATTATGGGTCAATTTTGATTGTAAAATTATATCATATGTTGAAAAGTGAAACACAGTATTTATGTATTTCAAACTTGTAAGAGTTTATGTATCTAAAACGAAAAAATAATGGTTGAAATTATTATTTTTTAAATAAAAAAATATCCAAAAAATACAAAATTTATTTCATATCATTTCGATCCAATGATTTTTGTGATTATCATTACAAGAAAAATGCTCAAAGACAACGCTGAAAAGACAACGGTTTAGGCTTGAAATCGTTGTTGTAGACTGATTATAGCCTAAACTGTTGCCTATTAGAATCTTAAAATGCAAAAAGACAACGGTTCGTCTTTACCGTTGTTGTTTAAGTGTTGTTAATTATACAAAAGACAATAATTTTTCTTAAGTGTTGTTATTTTAATGTTATCTATTTTATCTACAATTCAAATTAATTATAATCTAATATTTATAACCTAAATCCCCAAATTAATTAAATCTTTAATTTCCTACCCCTCTCCACACCAACTCCCGCCGTACACCCTCCCCACGTCCGACCTCCGCCTGCACGGCTGCGCCACTCGCCCTCATCGTCTACCCACACCGAAGCGACACCCAGTGTACGTATATTCACAGTTTCTACTTCTATTTTCTTCATAGTTTCTGACAATGAATGACGATCCGCGGCGGAAAAAGATTTCTTCTCATCAGATTGATTGATTTTTTGTTGAGTGCTCAGTCTTTCTATTTTTATTTTGGAATTTCATCAAATACTTGACTTGTTTTCCAGATCCGAAAGCAGAATATGAACAGTATCTACCTTTATGCCCTAACATGAATTTTTTTTTAACACGCCCTAACATGATTTAAGGAAAAATAATAAATATTGTTGACTTTGGGGAAAATATGAACACCATCCACCTGTCCCGGCCACAAAATGATTTCAAGAAAGAAGTATGAAATATTGTCATTTTAGCCTATAGTTTTGCAGGTTGATTTGATTAAATCGAATCAAAAAGTAAATTAAGCTTTTATAGTTGTGCAGAGGAACTTAAATATATTAGTGTCAGAGACATGGGAAATGGAACAAATATAGAATTCCACTGAATATATGTCTCTTGTCGTCATCTATGCTTTACCCTAAGGATGAATCACTTTTGTTTCATATTTCTTTGTTGTCCAAGCGATTCTCATTATGATAAAAATTAGCCAAATATGTTGGGAAGTGAGTAAAAAGTAGCATAGTTATCTGAAACACTCTGATGGTTGCAATTTTGTAACAGGAAACATACCCTGCACTGGTATTAATTCTTGCTCTAGCAGTATCTCTCACTTGGCCTGTTTATTCAACCAACACAACTGCCTTATTTTTTCTGCTTATGCTCTTTGAGAAGCTTCATTTACAATGGATTTTTATTTAATTTTCCAAGTTTCCTTGATATTTGATTGTGTAGATGATAATTTGAAATTTATGATCCTCTCCATGTATGTTTTAATGAAAAATTTGTTGCATTCCTAATCACCTTTTTATCACTTTTATGAATAATTTTCATTGTAACATTAGAAGCAGTCAAACCAACTTTAGCCAGTAGTTTTGATATGTAAAACTTTACAAACAATTTTAAATATTTTTGAAATAAAAAAAGAACAATTTTCATTGTAACTTATGTTCAGTAATAATAATTGTGTTTCCTAAAATAACATCTACTGTTGGATTTCAAGAGCAATTATATTATATATTTGGTATACCTACTCTTGAGAGCAACTCCATGTTTTATTTTTTATCAGCTTCTCTGCTAGGTTCATAATGGATAAGTCATGGATGTCAAAGAATAGGTTGAGTGATGAGTATAAGGTTGGAGTAGAGTCTTTCATGCAGTTCGCCACACATAATGCACATGACGATTGCTTGATACCATGCCCATGCACAAGATGTGATGAGAAACATGAAAGACATAATTGAGACTGATGGTGGGAGACGATCAGTTCGCTACAATCATTGGTAATCATTGTTGGTTTTGGTTTTTGTTTTATCTGCTATGTTTATGTTGTTGTTTGTTTGCCCTCATGGAGTTTGTTCATTATATATTTTTTGTTGTTTTGTTTAACAGTTCAATAACAGTTACTCCTCTGAGGACATTGATGTTGTGCGCAAGAAATGGGCGGAATGTGTTCAAAATTATGTATGGTGCACAGATGTTTATTTTTAATTTTAGGTTATTAATGGACATATAAATATTTTTGTTGTATTTTGGTATATTTATATTTTAAGAATTGAAAGATAAATGTTTATTTTGTATTTTGGATTTATTAATGGTTATTTGTGATTTGGATTTCGTTATTCAATTATATTATTTCGTTATTCAGTTTAAAACCGTTGTTGTTCATAGTCAGGAAGGCGTTGTCGTATGTGTAAAAGTGTTGTTGTAGAGGTATGTACCACAACAGTTTAGAAAGCATTGTCGTAGAGTGTGTGAAAAAGTATTGTCGTAGAGATATATACCACAACAGTTTGTTGAGACCTACGACAACGGTTAAAAACTGTTGTCGTATGTGCCTACGACAACAGGTAATAACCGTTGTCTATGAGCTTGCTTTTTTTACCCCTACGACAACAGTTTTAAACTGTTGTCTATCAACTTTTTTGTAGTAGTGTATGTTGAGATCTTTACCAATATTTAAGTATTTTACTTGAGAATCCTAATATAAATGTAAAAAAGAACAATGAAGAATTCATATTTGATATTTCGGTCGGGGCGAAAATAATTGTGAATTAAAAAAACTTAAATATTAGATATTTAAGTATTTTACTTTATATATATGCTGCAATATTTAATAGAATCATGAAGGAAATGGCAGAATGGATGTCGAGGTGAATGTGCTCATAATGTAAACTTTGCAATTCAAAGATTTATTCAAACAGTAGACATCAGCAATTAACGGTGTCTGATCATCTCTTAATGAACAACAAGGCCAAGGGCATCAATAACATCTTTGAAAGATGACTGTGTGTTGAAGAAGGAAGTTGATAATGACGATTACATAAATGGATCGAATCATCGAATGTAACAGACAATTTTTTTCCAAACTGGGCAAACCAATGATGATCGATATTGACCCTACCATTAAAGTTAAGCACTTGAAAGAAAGGCAAATCAGCATCTGTTTATGATGAAAGTGAAGTGAGCTATGATGGGTTGATCATAGGCTACAAACACTAAAATGCCAAAAATAGGACCTGAAAGATTATTTTATCAAGTAGAAACTAGAAGAAAGGAAAGGATAATACTTGATACAAGTCTACTATGACTGAATCATTGTGCGATAAGTGGTTTTCCCAGTATTCCTCTGCAACTTCTTCGACCACCTCCTTCTTTTCCTGTATTTGGTTTTCTTTTCAAGTGATTGAGATCTTCATGGAGGTCATCCAATAAAAAGGAAAGAAATTCCTACAATGTATGTATCTGGTAAATACAAGAAAATGATCTTATCTACAAATTTCGAACAACTGCTTTGAAGACTACTTACTGGGGTATCATGTTTTGATTGTATCCACTGCAATCGAGGAGCAAAAGTGGAGATAGTTGACATGAACATCCTTGGAGCTACTGGTGTTGCCCCCATGAGCTGTTAAGAACAAAATTGAAGCGAAGAAAATCAAACGGAAAACTCCCGTTTGTCCAATAGTCACACTCCAAAATTCCACTTTATTTGATAAATGTTCTTAACCCTAAATATCTCCTTAAATAATAATCAAATTCAATTAAAACATTCTAAAAATACTAAACATAATTAATACCTAATAAATAATAATCAATCCTAACTAAGACATACCAAAAATAACAATACTAAATAATTAATAATTAAATTTAGCAACCCCAGATAGTGAGCCAAATCCCGTCCCCCTTACGTCACCTCACCCAACTCCCGATTCTGCGCTTTATCAGGAGCCCACAACTTCCAAAGTAAGTCACCCAATGCTATTGAAAGCTAGCCCTGGCACAGTATTCAGAAAATTAGAAATGTTGTAGATGATCATAGTCATGAGAAAGAGGGATGGCAAGTGAAAAGGAAGTCCAACCCACCCATTTAGTGGACATATGATAGCAATATAAATTGGTGCAAATAGAAATACATACATTCATGGCAATCCCAAAGCCTTAGTGCCATTAAAAATACTACAATTAGCAGGGGACAGAAAGAGCTCTAGAAAAACAGGTTCACTTTATCCACACTTCCATTCGTTGTAAGTGCAGAACTCGAAGAAGGACCATTGTGTATCTAAGATTTGAGGATGCAAGGGGTTGTATTTTGTCTGGAGATTTTTCAAGCATATCATGCATCTATCTATCTAAAGAAAAGTAACTGAGGTTGAACTACTTCAGTCTACCCTGGTTTGCACAGCTCTACAGTGTGTGTAACCATATATTTTTCATGAAAAGCAACAGTATAAATTTCGATGCATAATACCCAAAACAGACCAAACTCTCAAGAGTCAAATCAGTCCTAATAGATAAGCTTTAACTTGGGGGTACCTCACAAACTAAACGATTTTCGTCCAAATCAACAGAGATTATGCAATTCCTTTCTAGGATTCCCTAAAACATACAAACATAACTATTGTTAGACAAACATGAATAAACATAGATCGAAATCGAACAGGCATTCAGATTATTTCTCAGCCTCACCATTTAAGAGCAACTAATGCCAAATCCCCCTCACCACAATATTCACCTCCTTCTCCACTAATGCTGACCTCCTCTTCTCTCCTCATACCCGCTAAAATCTCGGAGTCCCCAAAACCCCCCAAGAAGCCCATCACCATCATGGTCGTTCAATTGCACAGCCGCATTATACAAAGCGTTGCCAGCTCATCCACCACGACGCCGGCACACACCGCCTCCTTCCACCACCTGCACCGGGAAAAAAAAGTAAAACCTTATTCCTCATACCCCAAACCAATCAAAAGAATGGGTGGAAGAGAGAACGAAATAACCACTAATGAACTTGAAGATTTAACTAACCCGAACGAGAATAGGTAGAGCGAATCGCCGGGATCAGCAAAGGAAGGCGGCAAGAAGGATTGGTCCAAGGTGTCTGAGAAAAGGTCATCGTCATCGTCATCGTCATCGTTGTTAGAGAAGAAAAAGGAGCCGATGAAGTTGATAGATTTAGAGAGAGAACGGCGGAGGAGAGAGAATTAAGAGGGCGGATTGTTGACCCTGAGGAAAATGGGTGGAAATTGAAATGTCTTGGTTAATCTATATAATATAAATATAACAAATAAGGGAATCCAACAATTATTAAATAAAAATTACCGTTTTTTAACAATAAAAATCATAATTATTGTATCTCATTATCAGTTAAGCAATCAATTTCAATAATTTAGGAGCAAAATGAGTTTTTCTATAAAAGAATCACGTCTATATATATATATTTACTTTCCTAAGATTAGGGTATATATATGGTGGATGTTAATGCTCAATTATTATTACTACAAATTAGTCCTAATAATCAGAATGTTTTTATTTGTTCACATTATAGAAATATTATTTCAAATGGAGATTATATATACATAAGTATAATATTATTTAAAAATAGATCATGTTCAACACGTAATTAGCACCTCCTTCTAAGAAAAAGAATTAAAATTATGAAATAATTAATATATTTATTGTAAATTTATGTATGAAAAATTATTTTGAACCCATTCACCATATCGATTTTTTATATTTTTATTTGGCTATATTTTGCAGACGTTATGTTATTATTAACTATTTATCAATTTATGGAAAGTTTTTCTTGACGTAAATTATAGAAAGTGATACAATAAATATAATATAATAAAAAAATGAATTTATTCAATTTATATAATAATCGAATGGATGATTTCAATGTGATATTCCTAATTACAACTAAAGTAACTAAGTTTCGAATTATGAAAAAAATTAAACATTTTGGGAGTTTTTAAGATAACATAATATGTAAGTAACGTATTAAATTTATATGAGAGAGATAAAGAAAAAAATTGAGTCCCTGTGAAAGAAGATTTCATTATTTTTCGGAAACGTTATAATTACTATTTTAATTAGGAAATAAAGTAATTATATCATAAATATGACCAATAACTTAAATACATACAATATTTCAAGCTATAAATATGAGCTATCAAAAAAAAATTCAGAATTTGTATTGGTTTGAGCTGTTGGAAAGAGTTCATAATTGGCATCATTATAGTTCGAGTACAAATGAGTTTTGTTTTTATTTTTATAGTTATGCATAAATTCTTGATATTATGATCCTTTACTTTGAAAATTTGTATAATGTTATTATTGTATTTCATTTTCGTTTCATATTGAAATTTGTATAGTGTTATTGTTGTATTTCATTTTCCTATCATCATCTTCAATGTATGTATTGGAAAAAAAATATTTAAATCAATGTATTTCTTAATTAGTGTTTACAATCATTATCTTGAAATCATCTACAAAAATCTGTTCTTTCTACTGTCTCTGAAACTATTAAATCTTGCAAACTAACACAAAAAAAAATGATTTAGACTAATATTTAGATGAAGAGTGATTTAGATGTGTATTTTCCAAAACAATTATATTCATACAGTTATGGTTTAAAATTTGCTTATATACACATTAATATGTGGGTCCTCTTGAAATACTGAATCATTTATAGGAAAATGTATTACTTCAAAAAAAAATTTAAATTACGTCAATTTATTGTAATCACAAACTTATAAAAACCTACCATCAGCTTTTTTTTATTTAAAATAATAGGTCATATATTATTAAATTATGAGATTAAAAAAAAATTAAAATCCTGTTTAAGTGGATACAAAAACAATTTGATAATATAAAATTCAAAAAACAATTCTATCAAAAGGAAAGAAAAACATGTAGATGAAAACTTTAGTTTCATTCATTGAAATAAAAGTGCATGTTTTATTTCATGGGTTCGAACTTCCATGGAAATGTAGTGAGTGTTTAAATTAATGTAATTTTTTTTTAAAAAAAAAATCTTAAATAAATACAAGAAAAAGAAGGCAGCAAATTTGTATTAATATTTTAATCACTTTAAAGTTCAAAAATCAATATTTGATGAAATTAAGTATTTTTCATTTAATCAAAATATATTACAACTTAAATATGTATTTATATATTCGTACATCATTTTCCTTTTCTTTATTTCAGCATATGAAAGAGTCTTTTCATTTATTTATGTTTAATTGATAATATCACGCCCCGATTTAAATAAAGGATAATTCATGAGGCGTATCGGGAAGAAATACGTGACAGGTGTGTTTGGAAAATGACAATAGGAACATAAGCAACTAGAAGTAACCAAACACATGTTAAATAGCAAAAGAAGCCTCTCCGAAGAGGGATCAAGGCCCTTCGGATGACAATATTCAAAGTGTGATTACATCAACAGGAAAGCAAATAGAATAGAGTTTTGCTAGCAGAGGAAAGTTTAAGAGGAAAATGCATATGAAGAAACATTCTCCAAGTTCTATCCATTACAAAAGGTGAGGTTTCTTGCCAAGCAAACTCCTTTGCCGTCGTCACCACCATTAACCTGCACATTTTAGAAATAATATACAGGGCTGAGTACTTGAAGGTACCCAGTGGACACATGCTCAAAAATATAACAGTTGATTTTATGTCATGCCTTCATAATACGGCCACACATGGGGTTTTATTTTGAAAGGATTCTCCCATCGTGCCAAAACCATTTATTTTTCTGATTGAGCAATTGATCGCTAAAAAATATTAACGACTTAGCAGAGCTAATAATAAAGCGGCAAATAAAATTATCGATCCCACAGGGAATGAAATAACGAATATCTTAAGTATTGAATTATAGCTTCTCGGAAGATTGTTTGAGGCAATCAAATTTTAAAAGGGTTTGGTATCATTCACTTCAAAAACTAAATGGAAAACAATTTTTTCAATTGAGTAAAACTTATCACCAGCAGAGCAAATTAATTGGTTTTTCAAACAAATGCAAGAATTCAGATTCTAGGGAATTTTATTACTATCCTTCCTAACATGCAAAGATAAATTCATCAAATGCCAATTTAATTCCTTGAAAGATGGAAATCAGAAAAATATTGTAAACTTCTTTTTAAGACAATTTACAAAGTAGATTATTGAAATTCTTTACCCTTTCGGTCTCAAAAAATAATCAACAACTCCATAAAACAGCAGATTTTTCCTATAATCTAATTCCCTCTTTTTAAGACAAGAATAAATGATTATATTGTGAAATTCTTTTCCTGTTAATTAATTATCACCTTTTGAGTCTCAAATTATTTAACTAATAACCTAATTAAGTGGCCAACAAACTTAGGTTTAAATCAAAGCACATAATTTCACAAATCGATCAAGGAAAGGCATTTGAATAAATAAATCTAAAACATGTAGTAAGGATAGATTTTAAACCCTAGAATCTGATTGAAAAGTTAGTTCATCATATTCATAATAAAAGACATCATGAAAAGATTGAACCTGGAATAATAACTTGCATTTAAATCTGAGTCTCGATGGAACAAATCATCTCCATCAATTGTCTTCAACTTCACAATCAAAATAAAACTAAAACTCTCCCTAGAAATAATGTAAAACTCTCAATATAAATTGTCCAACCCTAAAATCTCGAAAATCAAGTGTTTATATAGATGTAGGAATAATCCCAACAAGGTATTAACTCAACAAGGAAAGAAAGGCTAAAAACTCTTCAAATCTCGCCCCAGCAACATTCGCCTCGGCCGAGATGAGATCCATCTCGGCCGGGATGACTTCAAATCGATCTCCTTCAACTCGACTGCCACGTCATCATCTCGATCATCTATCTCGGCCATGGTAGAGTTCACCACGATCGGGATGGAGCTCCCGCATCGATCCAATTCCGTCGACATGAGCTTTATCTCGGGCATGCAGCACGGCCGAGATACGTTCCACCTCGGCCGAAACAGAGCCGTTCGGCCTGTTTCCCATCTTTCTCCAAACTTAGCCATTTTCCTGTGAAATTTCACCATCAATCAACTATATAACACTAGAACACAACGATGCACAAATAAACATGATAATCACGCAACTGTAACACTAAATGAACAAAAACTCATTGATAAGTTAGCGAAATAGCGAACTTATCAGCAATCTTTATCAATTCACATGTTATACTATCTGCAAACAAGTGTGATCCGGGAGGTGGCCACCTACACCGGTGACGATGCACATTCACGATAAGGCGCTACCTTAACGTGCCGGCATGATAGTGCACTAATCACTGGCATCTTTTTCACTATCAGGACACGATAGTTACAATTAAACATGCACACTACTGCTTCACATGTTCATCCCTAAGTGGAGATCCTCCAACTTTGAGGACGGATAAATAAGCATAAAACATTTAGGCAATGACATAAACTTTTAAATATAAACATGCTTTTCATTCGTCATTTGAGCTCGAAGCTCGAAATCAAACTGTTATTCATTTTCATTTTATTGGAAAATAGTGCCCACCTTGAGTAGGTGCGGTGCGTTCCTTCTATGCTCCGTTGAATCGGGCTCCGGGATTTCCTAAGGAAATCAATAAGCTCCATAAGACAACGGGTATTTCATACCGAAGGAGAAATTCTTTCATTAGTAATATTATTATTATTCGAGTTGAGTCTTCGGGACTTTCGAGCCTTGATTAAAGAGTTTTTATTGGCTCGAGTATGATTTGTAGAAATGAAATGGGAAGAATAAATCTTGGATCATCAAGGAAATTAATAAAGTATTCTCAAAGCAAACGAAGTTATTGGAGTCTTTCCATGAACGAATCATAGGTGATTATAGTTCGAAACAAAAGGTGTAAGCCTAATTAAGGCGGCTCACAAATGGCGATATTTAGCTCAAACAAACAAGGTTTAGTGTTGATTTAAAAATAATGATTGCTTGGATTCAAGTTGATAGGGCATAGAATAGACTTTTTGGGTCGTGGTCCAATGCGCTGGGCCTGGGCCTAGTCAAGTTCACTGTTTGGAGGCCGTAGAGCCCGTTTGAGTGTGTCCTCTTGGGCCGTTGCCATCCTTACTGGACCTGGGCCTAGTTTTTATAGCCCAATCATTTTTTGGCCCAACAATAGCCCCTTCGGGCTTGGGGTTGATCGCTAGGGAGACCCCAAGGTCGAACAATTTTAAGGATCGAGCATGTCGCAACGCAAGTGATCAAAGCACAGAAGTTCCGAGCTCCTCGTAAGGAGGCATCAGGAGCCCTGGAGGAGTCCTCGTAAGGTCCCTATCTCCTTTGGAAGGTTAATCTCCCCGTGGGTGAGATCGACAGGTGTAAGGACCTGCTTGTAGGCTCCTACACGGGAATGCGAGTAGCTCCGTGGAGTTATCTTGCGGGCTCAAGTCGTGGGTCCGGAACCACGAGATAGGAGGGTGGACATCCCGTAAGATGTCCCGCTTTATGGGAGCTAAGCTCTCATGTATAGCGCTTTGTGCGTCCCCATGGGGAACGCATGCAGGGGCTCTTGTCGTTTGCTAGTTCGTGGATGTTCTGGGACCATGTGGTCCCGATGTGTGAAGGTCGTGTTTTGACCTGATATAGAGGCGGTTAAGTGGTTTTTTCCACCCATGTGATGGCATGATTTTTGGCTTGACGCATTTGGATAGTTTTTCACTGCATTGTTGTATGCTTACTGCACCCAAAGTAGGTCGTAAGTGCGGGCGATGCACTTGGCATCGCCCCTCCGACGCTCAAGTTAGTTAGGTGTTTTTGAAAAAACAAATTGAATTGATGAAATTAAAAGAAAAGGTTAGGGGATGTGTATCTGTAACTATCCCGAGGGTTAGTCCTCATTGCCTCATCAATCTCGGTAATTGCATTGGTCTTCCCTTCCGTCACGACCTTTGATTTTGAGCGCATTCCTCGTGGCTATCCTATATGGCTCATCCTCCTCCCACTTGATGCAAGCCCCAACTTTGTTCAATGCGTCATCCAACGTCCGGCAAGGGTATAGTGTTAGCTCCTTGTATAGATCGGAGTCCACGTCCAAGCCTTTTTGGAAGGCCCCGACTGTCGTGGATTGTGGGTAGTTTGGGATGTTGACCAATTCCTGGTTGAAGCATCCTACGTACGAGCACAAGGTTTCTCTCGGCTTCTGGATGATGGTATAGAGCTCGTCTGGATGCTTCTCTTGCTTCCGACTGCCAGCGTACTGGCTTCAAAAAAGTTGGTGTAGTTCCGCAAACGTGGATATAGATCCATGGGGGAGACTCACGAACCATTCCAAGGCAGGTCCCGTTAGACTGGACCCAAAGTTCTTGCACATGCAAGCTTCCCGCACATCGGCGGGTATTGACGCAGTGAACATCTTCTGTTTATAGATGGCAATTTAGTTGTCTGGATCCGAGGTCCCGTCGTAAGGAACAAAGTTCGATGAAATGAACCTCTCCGGGATCTCAACATTAGCTATGTCAGGAGTAAAGGGTGAGTCCGTGTAACTCTTCCTCGCGATGTTCCTCTCTGGTGGTGGTACTCCCGGAATGCGAGCTAGTAGGGACTCGAAGTAGTTTAGGCGGCTCTCGATCGCGCTCATAGCCATCACCGCAATCGTTGAAGCGTCTTTGGTGCCAGCCCCAGCCCCAGATCTTGCTCCGGTATTCGGCGGGGATGCTGGTTGTGGCAGTTTGCGTTGCTGTTGAAGTCCAGGTTGAGGTTCCTGGGGGTGGTCGTGTACAGCTTTCAGGGTCAGTGATCCAAGGTCGTGGTCGTGACCCTGCCGAGGGTCCTATGGTCTTTAAGCGCTGGTTCTCCTCCTGCAGTGCATGGATCATCTTGGACATCAGTTCCATTTGCTGGTTCATCTTGGCTAGTTCTTGCTGTGTCGCATTCATCTGGTTTATCATCTGCACTATATTTGGGTCTACAATGGAAGACGGATGCGGAGGCAAGAAGCTCAACGGGATCCTGGTCAGGTCCGTCCTGCGGACAAGATCCTGCAAAGCATTCCTTTTCCCTTCAGATGCTTCTTCCCTCCCTGCGTACGAGTTTTCCACCTCCATACTCCTTGTTGGTGATTGTTCTTCAGCCATTTCCTGCAAAACAAATCAGATATTTTGTTCCAAGAGCCCCACGGTGGGCGCCAAATGTTGAGGTTCGATTTGTGATGAAATAGGGACCCTTGGAACTTATGAAGGATAAGAGAAAAATAACTAAAAAACAACGAAATAATGTAATTTTATTATGAATGATGAAGTGTAAATTATGTATTTGAAGAATACAAGTGTAATGGGGGTTAAAAGATGTGCTAAAAATGACCACCGACTCCCCTTTTATAGTTCAAGAGGAGCCGCTACAATCCTAGAGAATTTAGGGGGTAGTTCCGATTTTATCAGAGGTCGTGTCTGGAGCCTGGAGGTTGATGTCTGCGTCCTTTTCGGTAGTTGTTCAGGGTCCCTCAACGGACCTCCGAATTATCCGCGGCTGGACCCTCATCCATTTTGACTTCTTCGCAGTAGGCGACGCGAAGAACTTGGGGGTGGTTCCGATATTTACGGGACAGTTGTTCAGGGTCCCTCAACGGACCTCCGAATTATCCACGGATGGACCCTCATACGTTTTGACTTCTCCCCAGTAGGCGACGCGAGGAACCCGGGCATAGTTCCGATTCCTTTGGGGGCAGTTGGGTTTGAGTCCCCAACGGTCTTCCGAATTCTGCACGGCTTAAGACTCGCCTCCTTAATCTTCCAGGTAGGTCGTACGTGCTGGCTCCGCAGTTCCTTGCTAGGAGGAGTAAGTCGTGTTCCCTTTGGATGATGGGTAGGTCGTGGAGGTCAGTAGGACCCTTGCTGGTAGGTCGTGATCCGTGGTTCTGGGTCGTGTACTTTGGGAGCTGGACCTTGCTGGTAGTTCGTCTTCCTTTGGGGACCAGCTGAGGTCATCATCCGAAGGTCGTGTAGCTCCTTTGGGTAGGTCCCCTTGGGTCGTGGTCCAGTGCGCTGAGCTTGGGCCTAGTCGAGTTCACTGTTTGGAGGCCGTAGAGCCCGTTTGAGTGTGTCCTCTTGGGCCGTTGCCATCCTTACTGGACCTGGGCCTAGTTTTTATAGCTCAATCATTTTTGGGCCCAACAATCATGATGTCTATCGAAGAGGAAATAATCAATCATATTTGATTATTGGCGTGTATGTGGATGATTTGATCATCACGGCACAAGTGTTCAAGAAATAATAGAGTTTAAAGCCGAGATGCGAAAAATCTTTAAGATGAGTGATCTTGGACTACTTAGCTATTATTTGGGCATTGAAGTAAGTCAAAAGGATGAGAAATTCACGTTGTGTCAATGTGCTTATGCTTCGAAGTTGCTAGAGAAAGCTGGAATGAAAGGGTGCAATTTATGTCATACACCAATGGAGAATCGACTTCGTCTAAGCAAGAAGGACGATAGCCAAGCTGTGGATGAGACATTATATCACAGCATCATTGGGGGCCTTCGATATTTGGTAAATACACGTCAAGATATTGCACATGTTGTAGGAATTGCAAGTCGGTTCATGGAGGCACCGACGCTGAAACATTGGGCTGCAGTCAAACTAATTTTGATATATATTCAAGGAACGTTAAGATATGGATGTTGTTACAAGTCAAGAGAATAAAAGTTAAATTTAATTGGCTACAGCGATAGCGATCTTGCTGGAGATGTTGATGACCGAAAGAGTACTACGGGTATAGTTTTCTTTCTTGGTGGAAACATTGTAACTTGGACATCTCAAAAGCAAAAGGTGGTAGCTTTATCTTCCTGTGAAGCGGAGTATGTTGCTGCAGCAACTGCAACATGTCAAGGAGTTTGGTTAAGCAATTTCATTGATGAAATGCTTGGTTCAAGATTAAAGTTCAAGCTTTATGTGGATAATAAATCGGCCATCACATTGAGTAAGAATCCAGTTCATCACTATAGGAGTAAGCATATCGACACCAAGTTTCATTACATTCGAGAATGCATTGAAGCAAAGAAAATGGGCGTGGAACATGTAAGCACGAACGATCAACTGGCAGATATGTTGACAAAGGCGTTGGGTCGAAACAAATTCATTGAATTGCGACAAGTCATGGGCATCAAGAATATCGATGCAGAGATACGAGATTAAGGGGGTGATTGTTAGATAATCTCGTATATATCCAAATATATGATTAGATATATTTGGTTTATAGATATCTTTAGTGTTTGGATATATCTAGTTTAAAGATATATTTAGTTTTCATATATATCTAGTTTTGGATATATTTGATAGGATATAGATAGATTTCTCATTCCTAGTTGATTTAGATTTCTAGTTTATTTTGTCTATATATACCTCATCCTATTCAGCTATAAAATTCAAGTTTTTCCCGTTCATATTTTCTATCTCCATACTATCAACGATTTCTATGCTAGTTTCATGCTCTAGCATCACGTCAAGCTTGTCTCTCTATTTGTCTTGCGGCTGCCACAACAAATACTAGGTGCAGCCTGCAGAAATAAAATATGGAATAAATTGTAACAATTAAGCCAAATAATTCCTTTTATTCTTTTTGAATTTTACATGCATATAATCATTAAATTCAATTCAAGTTTTTCATTTATATAAACTTCTCAAGGGACACACCAGTATATATATATGAAGGTGATTTCGTATTAAAATTCAGTTTGTGTTAAACATTAATAAATTAACACATTTCAATTAAAAATATTAATGGTATGTATTAAGATGTATTTTTGTTGTCCGAATATATATTTTGTTAAATATTTTGTGTTTAAAACATATTATATTTAATTGTTATATACATTATATTTAAATAAATTACGCCTTATTTGTCAATAGATATGTAATATCCCAAGATTAATTAAGTTAATTAATCGCTTATTTAGTTTAATAAATATTTTTCTTCTCAAATTTGTGCTATAATATATTTTTATTGCTAGCAAGATTTAAATTAAATTTGCAAATCGAGTTCGAAAGGTCGATTTCCTAAATCGAGCTAAAGATAAGCTCGAGATAATATATAGATGAGAATGTTTCGATCGGATTAATTTTCGGTGAACCGTGGGAAGATATATTAATTTTTGAAGAATTATCATGGAATTATTGAAATATTGGATTTATTTGGAAAATGGGGAAAATGGTTAATATTGGAATTTTGGAATTAATGAGGTGGCTTGTTGCAAGTAGATATTTTGACACTTGAATTTTTGGAATTTTGCAAAAAGGGAAAAAAATACAAAATGTGGAAAATACAAGAAATTCCCATTTATTTTTAATTTTTTTTTTCACTTCTCTCTCTCCCTCCCTATTCTCTCTCCCCGTCACCCCCTCCCAAACCCATTCCCAGCACCCCCTCCCAAACCCCTTTCACGCCACCCCCCCCTTCCCGTCAAATTTCCGGCCGACTCCGGCCACCCCAAACCGTGTGACCACCGCCATCAGAAAGCTTGTTCTTCAAGCTTCGTTTCGAGCTAAGGTAGCCGTCGAGTGGTGGAGTATCGAGCGAGATATCTAGGAGAGAAGGAGGGTCGCCGGACTGTGGTGAGATTTTGAAATCCTTCACAGCCCCCTTCTCGCCGCCCCTGTTTCCGGCCAACTCAGACTGCCGCCAGCCACGAGACCACAACCATTGTGAAACTCTTCCTTCAGGCTTTCCAAAGAGCTAAGGTAAACCCCGTGAGGTCGCCGATCGGAAGATAGATCGTAGAGAGAAGTTAGCCCGCCGGAAAGTGGTAAACTCCATTTTCAGAAATTGTATCTCACGCATGCGTGTATATCTCGAACTATGGCTTACGTTTTCGTGTTCCTTACCTTCTAGGGAGTATTTTGGTACTCTTGGACACGAGTTTACTCGCCGAAGAAGCCGTCGCCGCCGTGGAAGAGAGGGAATTCCGGTGAGCTTCACTCATCTCCTTCTTCCGTCATTTTTCCTTACTTTGAAGCGTGTATTCGTGTTCCCTTGAGTCTAGGACCTTATATATGTGCTTGCATGTGGTTATGGGTGGTTAGATTGTGAGAAACGGCGAGTTGCAGGCCGGGGCGCGTTTCTGCCGGAGAAGAAGACCATATCGACCTGGAGGAGGTCGATATGCCCCCTGTTCCAGGTCGATATGGGCGGGCTGAAATGAGAAAACTTGGTTTTTCGTGTTTGTCTCGATCCGATTTAAGTTATTCTCAATTTTTAAGTTTAATATATGTTTATCCAAGCATGTTTAACATATTTAAGGTGTAAGTTATTGTAATCGAGAGTCGGATTAAATTCTAATTCAATTAAGAAAGGTTGAAGCATGTTAATTGAAGAGTGAAACATGTGAAGTATTAATTGGGAAATTATTTTGAGTTAAATACTCGATTATAGGAGCATGTTAGGTGAAAGAACATGCATTGTTTTGTGGTTTGGTCGTGGAAGTCGTTTAATTTGGTTTATGGAAATCATGGAAGTATGTATGGATTGTGAACTTGGTTGATGAGTTAATTCTTGGAATTGGTTGAGGTTTACCGTTGTCCTAGATCGTCCAACCTAATTGATTTTACCCCGATCTTTGTAGGAGATTAAGTTGTTGAGGAGGATAAGCTCATCTATACATTTAGCGGGAAAGCATCTATTTTATTAAAAGCCGAACACCAGGTGGGAAACTATTTAAGTACAAAAGCAAATGTGTATTTTCTTTTCAAAAACGTGTGAAAACTGTTTTGTTTTAAAAGCTGAGATGCTATGCATGTTTTGTGCTATTATATCTGTCCTCTGTCGATTCCCATCGGCAGAGAGTTATACTAATGAGTTTGGAACCAGAATTTCATAACTGTGCTAGAACTCATATTGTGAAGTGGGGTGAACAGCCCCCACATATTGTGAAGTGGGGTGTACAGCCCTCACATATTTTTGTGAAGTGGGGTGAAAAGCCCCCACATGTTGTGGATCCAGTTGTGATATTTAAACGATCGGGTCTCAAAATGGATTGCTGAGACTAGTGCACTTAGATGACAGAAGGTTGAGTGTGTTATGCATTCCTGACTGATCATCGTAACTTGGAAGCCGGCCAACTTCCAGTTACAACACCGAAACAGATATGATAACATATAAATAGCACGCGTGCAAAATAAAATATTTTAGATAGCACGGTTCTTTTCAATAAAACCCCATGTCTATCTGTGTGAGTTGCATAGCATAATCTCATATATAATGTATGTTTTCGGGCATGTTTCTCATTGGGTACATTAGTACTCAGCCCCTCATATTATTTCTAAAATACGCAGGTTAAGCGGCAAGGATGGGCGAGCAGGGGTGTAAACAGAGCAGTGAAATTTTGTAAACTCAAAGATCCTGAGATATGCATCTTCATATGCATATCTTCACCACGTTACACACACGCTGCAACAGGCTCTGTTCTTTCCTTCCCTTTTGTATGTTTTAGTTGTTGAATACTGTTCTAAAATTGACTCGAAGCGTTACTTTTATATTATGTAACTATCTTTCCATTTATTTCAGTCTTCCGCTTTACTTTAAATTGATAAATGTTTAGAAAAACCTGAACATCAATGTAACGTGGCCCCAAATTTGGGAAGGTCAGTTGGGGGCGTTACAAGATAATATTTTTGATCCCAACCATGAATGTGAACTTTATTATTAGTGTTGAATTCATTTTGGGTCGGATTCATTTTTATTTTGTGTGAACTTTATTTTTAGTATTGAATTTTTACTCAATCCATACAATAATAGAGATTAACTAGTGTTGTGACCTAAAAAATGAGCAAACTCATTTCCGAGTCTGTGAAAGAAGAAAGTCTCCGGAAGAAGTCCAAAAGTACAAAATGAATGCTCCAAAGCAAGCTCTTCGGTCAACCAATATTTGACCGAACCGTTTCTGGAATCGAACCATTCCTAGGCCGAATCACTTTTGGATCGAAGTAAGCCGTTCGGTTAAGATATCGAACCGGATTATTAAGATTTGTGAAGTGAAACAGAAACAGCTCGGCCGAATAAACGCGACCGTTCGAACCGTTGTTTCAGCTGAAGATTTGCAGTCTTTCATCAAAAGTCACCTCTATTGTATTCAATCCCTATGAATAGAGTCTTATTTAATGTAAAATACTACATTGAATTCAACAATAACTACATAAAATATTGTCTATTTATCTCTTATTTGCAATTTCAACATTATTTTACCAAGTATTCTTATTAAAACGAGCCACTTAAAATCGAGCATTAACAACTAGTAATTATTTATTTTATCGTGAGTGGAGATTTTAAATTTAAATAAAAAATGCATAATGTATAAGATATTAACATACTAATCGACGCATTTTAAAAGTTAAGCAGAATTGTCCTAAAAAAAAAAAAAGCAGAATTTACAATTATTTATTAAATATAATTAATTTAAATTCTTTTTTTGCACAAAGAGACAAATATAATACCTATGCTTTCATGGTCAACTTTTAATCTTATTTTTATTTGAACTTTTACGGAATCATCAAATTAAATTACACGCCATCACTCATAGACTTTTGATTTTAGCAAATTCTAATATATCACGCACTGGTGGAAAGGATATGTTGTCACTTTATTTAATTTATTATTCCTCAGTCCCAACTTAATTGTCTCACTTTCCTTTTTCGTCTGTCCCAATTCAATTATTCCATTACTAAAAAAAGGTAATTTTTTCACAATCAACAATAAAATATTAATTCCAATTAATTTATTCTACACTCACACTCCTTGGTTATTGTGCTCGGTCAATTCGGAACAATTAAGCCGGGACGGAGAGAATTTTTTTTTTTTTTTTCAATTCTACAATCGAAATGTATAGGAATGAAGAAAACTCACGATAATAATTTAAAGAAAGTGTTAAATATAATACTCCCTTGGTCTCGGTTCATTTAGCCCGAGAATTAAACAATTACCTGGAATTATAATTAAATTAATGCATATTTGACATAACTTTAAGATATCAACAAATCTTCATTAAAATAATCGTCAAATCTTAATTAAACCACATTAAATTTTACGCAAATATACTAACTTTAATTTTTAATTAAAATAGTGAAATCAATATTACAATTTTTAATTTAAATTTTAATTGTAAGTAAATATATAACAATTACAAATTTGTAAAACATTTAAAATTCAGTCATCATGAACGGATATTAATTTGGAACTATAAATTAATTGAAATTTAAAAAAAAAAACAAAAAAAAAATTATCTACCGATGTAGCTCTGTCTGTTTCCTATCTCTCCTACACATTATATTTTCTCTCTCCTCCAAGTCTAACATCAACCCAATTCCAATTCACCACGTTGGTTCACAGCAGGGATGCTGTACCTGTCGCACAGGATTCTGAGATTTTCGGGCTCTTTTTTCATGTAGGAGTGGGACCTCTGAGATTTTCGGGGTCTTATTTCATCATTCCATTTTAATAACTTCCCCCACAAAAAACCAAAACCCTCCCTCTTATATAATGATACTCCCATAGCTGCATATTTTCCACTTACAAACATAAAAAGATACTAAAAAGGACCCTACTCCGGCCGGAAAGTTTAGTTCTCCGACAAGAAAAATGCCGCGTCACAACAGCTGCCGTGGAGCCATCAAGCGCCGGATCTTCGCCGACCTCTTCCGCATGCTGAAGGCAGCTTTCCGCGCCGCCGTCCGCTTCTTCGCCCCGCATTGATTCATGATCATCACCATGAACATGAAGATGTCTCTGTTGTTGTTGTTGTTTTTCTTATATGTATGTTTAGTGTGTTTATGTCACCGGCGATTGGAAAGGAGCTCGATCGAGCTTTTCGAGTGAGTGACCGGCGCCGGTGATTATTTTCTTCGTATTGAATTAAGTCATGAGATTGTGGTCGTTGTGTGTTTAACTCTACTGTATCTAAGTCCTTTTGGTTTTCATCATCTGAATCAAACTTACTCTGTTTTTCCGTTCAATTGTGCGCCCGCCGGAGTTCATGAATTTTTAGATATTTTTCATTCAAACTTTTTTCATCGTTGTAGTAAGCAACGACCAACGGTGAGCCGCTTCCCGCAATTTTGATTGTAAAATTATTGCATATGCTGAAAAATGAAAACACAGAATCTATGTGTTTTAAAAATATATTATATTACTTCTTATGAAAAAGTTTTAATATATAAAATATTTATTTTTAAATATATACTAAAAAACTATTAGAGGGGTTTGAGCCGGGCCTCGACTTAAAAAAGGCCCAATATAAGCCCATCGAATACACCTAAGTCAGGCTCACCAAACTCATTTGATTCATGGACCGGGCCTTAGCCGTGCTGGGCTGGGTCGGGCCAGCCCTGTTGACAACTCTGGTTGCTGGCTTCGAACCAAAATTGTGAGATAACTAGTTCCTATTACAACTTGATAAAACTATATAAGACTTTACAAATTTTGAGTTATTCTCAATATATAGACCGTCAGTTGTATAAACTTAACTGATAACTTGTTGGTTTGACACATAAAAACAAATAAAAAGGGAGAATTGCAACGTATTTCATAACAGCTTGCGAGACGACCCGAAGATTAGGAGAAGTTTGGTTCGGGAGTTTTAGGGCGAATAATAGAAGGAAGGCAATTCGCCAATGTCAGTTGAGATCGAGTAACGTCTCTATTCGAATTACTCATTTTTAGGTCGAAGAACCTCAGGAGCCGACGGGGTCATACGGTTTGGTGAGATGTGTCGACATATGTAGTGATGTGACTATTCAAGTAGTTGCTTCAGCCGAAAATATATTTCTTTTCATCAGAAATACAACTCATAGTCAGAAATCTATAAATAGCTAATATTTATAATTATAGAAACACTAAATTCTCTAAAGAAAAAAAGCAATTAAGGCTTTGTGTAATCAGTTCAAGCTTTAAAATTCATTTTTAGCATTTATTTCTTTATTTTAAAATTTCATTTTATTCAAGTTATTCTTTAATATATTATCTATAAAAAACCGACATCAACAAATATTATTAAATAAAAATATAATTATTGTGTGGATAGTAAAATAAAAAATCAAAGAAATAAGAGCGGCCCGTGTAGGTTTGGTATTTTAATATTTAGAAGACGCCGTCATGACATGGCAAGGGGCCTTGTAGGGTTCGTATTTTAATATTTAGGGGACGCCGTCATGACATGGCAAGATTGAAGAATTTTCTTCGAGAAAGCAAAAATTGCAGGGTTTGGTTTGGTAATCATTTTCCATTATTAAGATTATAAATTTTTATTTAATATATTATTTAATAATTTTAATTTAATATAGTTTTAAATAATTTTGTAATTTTAATTCTAGGATTTATTCATATACAATATTTTTTAGTAATTATTTTTTAATTTTTAATTAAAATTTGATTCTAGAACTGATTAATTAATAACCTTAATTTGTGTTATTATATAAATTAATTTTTCTTCTTAAAAATCAATTGTAATGTATTGTATTATATTTAATTTTTATTTTTGTGAAAATAATTATTAACATTAATCATCGAGAATGTAAAACACTATCGTGGACACAAATAATTTAATCCGAACTATCCAAAAACCAACCCAAGTGCATCTTTTAGTAAAATATTTATTTTCTCAATCATATTTACAATCTATAACTCAATTTTAGTTATATTCCAATCAATGACATCATTTAACCTCCATTATTATTTATTTTTATTAGAATTTTCATTGTATATATGATCAATACCAATATTTATCAAAATAAAAGATCTATGAAAACATTTTACATTTTAAATCCATATTGTATTAAAAATAGTTTATTGTACACTTTAAAGTATATTAATTGTAGGCTCTTTTTTTGAAGAGAAGAAACCAATACAAATTCTAATAATCTAATATCTAATGAACATTTACTTCACAAAATTGTGTAAAATGAATAACCCAATCAAGTATAAGCGAAATGCGCTGCCATTTTTATTGGTTACCACTTACCACGAAACTTCCAAATTATACACATCAGTTGACATGTAGGTCCCTGCTTCTCTCTCTAAGCCCCTGCTTCCGCTTCGATCTGCTTCCCAACCCCCTCTCTCCCCCTTATAAAACGACGCCTGCACTTCGTATATTTCCTAAAGCTGCATATTTTCCAGTTAGAAGGATAAAAAAAGAAACAGGGTCGGACTCCGGGAATTTCTCCGACAAGATAATGCCGCGTTACAACAACTGCCCCGTCGCAGTCCGTGGAGCCATCAAGCGCCGGATCTTCGCCGATCTCTTCCGCATGCTGAAGGCAGCTTTCCGCACTGCCGTCAGCTTCTTCGCTCCGCATTGATTCATGATCATCACCATGAAGATGTCTCCGTAACCTCACGTTGTTTTCTTTATATGTATGTTTAGTGTTTTATGCCACCGGTGTTTACCTTCTACGAGCTCGAGGAGTGAATGACCGGTGTTTTTTTTTTTTTTTTTTCCTTCTGTTTCGTATTGAAGTCTCATGTCTTTGGTTGTTGTGTGTTTAAATTTACTCAAGCTAAGGAAGGCCGTTTGGTTTTCATTCTCTGTTTCTGCAATAATTTTTAGATTTTTGTAATGATGAATTTTTAGATATTTTCCGTTCAAACTTACTTTGTTTGTCGTAGTCGTAAGTTACGACTAACGTCTACCGCCGCTTCAGGCAGCGGTTCATGGAGCTATCCACAAACGAATTTGAAAATGAAAATATAAGAAAAGTAATGGAATCGATCAAGTATTGGAGGGATTGAAGAAATCATTTCTCAAAGGAAAAACCTTTTTGCATCGACGTATTGAATTAAATCGCGAGTCTAAGGTCGTTGTGTGCTTCCGTTTAATCAGACTTACTCTGTATTTCCGTTCAATTGTGCGCCCGCCGGAGTTATGAATTTTTAGATATTTTCTATTCAAACTTTGTTTATCGTAGTTGTAAGTAACGACTAACGGTGAGCCGCTTCAGCCAACGGCTATCCACAAACAAATCTGAAAATGGAATATTAAATATACATTATAAGTTCTTTACAGGGAGCTCGATTTCATCTATATGCTGGTTTATTGTTAAGTATTCATAATAATGACATATTTTTTCACTGATGTAGAAATTTTAACTTTTTTTATTTTGGGAAAACCAGATAAAGTGTTTCAATTATGCGTCAATTTTGATTGTAAAATTATTACATATGTTGAAAAATGAAACACATAATTTTTGTATTTTAAAAATATATTAAAATTCAAACTTCTAAAAGTGTATGTATCTGAAATGAAAAAATCAATTACGAATGGTTTAAATTATTATTTTTTAATAAAAAAACCAAAGTATAAAATTATATATTATTAAAATATAGCCAAAAAACTATGGCAAACACTCAGATGAGACGGTCTCACTATTTTTATTGTGAGACGAATCTAATGATGTATTTTAATTCATTGAAATTATGTATTTCTTTGTTGCAAATAATGTACTCCCTCCGTCCCAAATTAATAGTCCCAAAGTGAAATGGCATAGTTACCAATGTTTGTGAGTGTAGTGGAATTAATATTTTATTGGTGAGTGTGTAAAGTTTGCCATTTTTGGAAATGAGACTAATAAATGGGACAAACCGAAAAGGAAAGTGGGACTAATAAATTGGGACGGAGGGATTAATTTTTTATAATTAAAAAATAATATATTAAAAAATAAAATGATGTAATTATCTTAATGAAATGATGTTTAAGATCCGTCTCACAATAAAAAATTATGAGACCGTCCCTCAGGAGACCAACTCAAAAACTATTGGACGTATTAATTTGTATAAATAAATAAAACTACCTATTTTTACTCCTAGCTAGGATTTATGTGACGATGTTGAGATCTTTATCTAAAATAAATATTTAAGTATTTTACTTAAGAATTCATATTTCGGTCGGGGTGAAAATAATTGTGAATTAAAAAACTTAAATATTGGATATTTAAGTATTTCACTTTATATATATGCTGCAATATTTAATAGAATCATGAAGGAAATGGAAAATGAAACTGATTATGTTTGCAACAGTTCGAGAAAGTGAACACACACACAAATATATATATATATATATATATATATATATATATATATAGAGAGAGAGAGAGAGAGAGAGGAGGGATCATGTGAGAAAAAATTCCCCTGTAAGAAAAAAGAATGAATCATATCCATCAGATCTAAAAAAATCAATGGTTGATATTTAATCAAGCAACAACTAAAACGCAATCAAGCAACAAAATAATCAAGCAACAACTAAAGCACAATCAAGTAACATTGTAATCAAGCAACAACCTGAATACAATCAAGCAATGTCGTAAATGCAATCAAGCATCTTTCTCACTTTCTCACTTT
>JAPKLW010002348.1:0-35580 GCA_026898455.1 Plectranthus barbatus | reverse complement strand
GCCATCTCCGTTCAACTCATCCACCACACACCGCATCCTTCCACCACCTGCACCGGGAAAAAATGTAAAACCTTATTCTTCATACCCCAAAGCCATCAAATGAATGGGTGGAAGAGGGAACGGAATAACCACTAATGAACTTCCTTGAAGATTTAACTAACCCGACTGAGACGAGGTAGAGCGAATCGCCGGGGTCAGCAAATGAAGGCGGCAACAAGGATTGGTCGAAGGTGTTTGAGAAAAGGTCACCGTCATCGTCATCGTTGTTAGAGAAGAAAAAGGAGTCAACGGCGGAGGAGAAAGAGAATTAAGTGTGCGGATTGGTTGACTTGAGCTGGAGGAAAATGGGTAAAAATTGAAATTTTTTGGTTAATTGAAATGAACTCTATGCTATTATTACGGCATATAATTAGTGGATTTCTTAAAATATCCATAATTCTTTTTATTCTTTTGAATTTTATATGCAATTTTTCATAGTTACATGCTAAATTCAATATTTTTTTTGGCAAATACTCAATGGAGACAGTTTTACTATTTTTTATTGTGAGATATATCTAATTTATTTATATAATATATTTGATTAATTGAAATGATATTTTTTTAATTGCAAATGATATATTTCTTTATTGCAAATGATGTAATTTCTTACCGTAAAAAATAATATATTAAAAAATGAAATGATATAATTAACTTATTGAAATGATGTATATAAAAGAACTGTCTCACAATAAAAATAGTGAAACCGTCTCTCAGGGGACCAACTCATTTATTCTCATTTATATAAACCTCACAAAAGATTAGCCAATAAATACTTGATCAAACAATTTAATATATAAATAGGGAAAACTAGTTAAAATATCCCAAATTATTGAGGTTTAGGTGATTTAATCCCTTTTTTAAGTTAGGGAAATATATCCCAGATTATTAATATTTAGGAGATTTTATCCAATCTTTTTAAAGTTAGGGAAATATATCCAAAACTTTAATTTCATTAGGAAATATATCTCTGTCAATAATGATGTCAAAATCTTGCCGATTCTCGTGTTATTAAACAAGTGTTAAAGTACATGTAATTCTTATTAGACACGTGTTAAAAGTACATGTAATTCTTATTTTTTAAAACTTTAAAAAGATGGGATAAAATCCCCTAATCCCCTAAACCTTAATAATTTGGAATATTTTGACTATTTTTCCCTAAGAAAATATCCATTATTACAAGTTTTTTATTTGGAGCTCCATCGATTTCATATAATGTGTTTCACTTATGCGTCAATTTTAGTTACATACACTCATATGATGACATGTGTCGAAGAATTATTCAACCTTTTATTTTTTCAATAATAGTAATAAAAAAAAGGAATGAAATGATCGATTTACTAAAAGTTGTGACATAGTATCTCCGTCCCATTAGATTAGTCCCATATGCTTTGGGTACGGTAACTAATATTTATGAGTGTAGTGAAACTAATATTTTATTGATGTGAGATAATTTTTTTCCATTCTAGGAAATGAGACTAATCTGACGAGATAGACGAAAATGGAAAATAGAACTAATCTGGCGGGACGGAGGGAGTATAAAATATATATAATGAAAATGTATATCCTAAAATACTATTGGACATGATAACTATCTCCAAATCCATTAAGATCTACATGAAAATGCCTTCCGGATTGAACACTAAAAATATATGGGATCAATTTGGGCAGAATATGGATTGAAACTCACTGTGCATGTATGACTAGCTGGAGGGCTGTGATTGGGTGTGCGAGGGCGCAGACTGCAGAGAAGAACAACGGTGGTCTTGCGGTGGACAGTAATAAAAAGGAACTGCACAATTGGGATCGGAAGAGGTGGGGGAATGGTTGGTGATGGGTCAAACGACGGCGTTTTGTGGTGGAGTGGGATGAGAACTTGATGATCATCTTCTATGAGAAAAAAGAACATAACAATATAATACGGATCAAATTCTCTGTTCCACGATGGTGTTCCATTTGGTATTCCATTGCTCAATTACTAATTTTAATTTATGTTTTTACGAAAACAAAAACCAAGTATAATACAATATAGTAGAATTGATTTTTATGGAAAAAAAATTAAAATTTTATAAGAACACAAATTATAGTTATATATAATTAATTTTAACAATCAAATTTTAGTAAAAAATTGAAAAATAATTAGTCAATAATATTATATACCCTAATTGGATGTGATGAACCATATGGTTGAACTTATAAAACTAATTCAAATCATAATAAATTAAGATTATAAAAAAAATATTAAATAAATATTAATAATTTTAATAATGGAACAGGGAGTGGAGCGGAAGAAAAAAAGTAGGACAGAGGATCTCATGTCCAATATAATAACATCGATCATAGTATCCTATATAATAATAATAATGAACATGGTATATAAGCTCCGAGTAATAAAAACTCGATCAATGAGTTCATTGTAGATCCATCTGGTTCAATTTTCACCATAACATAATATAAAGATATTTATTATAATTATTAATAGCATTTCAATTAGGAGTGTAATTGAATTGAATCGAGTAGTGTTAGGAAATTTGATATTAGAATTTCCTTATTTTTTTTTTGTTTTGGTGTGTTAAAGGGTCAATAGTCTAACCAGTCTAAGTCTCTAGATTAGCTTCAGTTTGATCCTAAAATGTAAAGTCCTGTAAGGTCTTTTTAATCAAGTTGTATTTAATCAGTCTGGGATGCGCAAAAGACTCAAACAGACTGGGGGAACACCTACTTGAGGCCAGAGCCCAAACACAATTTCGTTTCAAGGGCTGTGAAGGCTAACCGTGGTGGCCAAAACTTGTCCAACAAGAAGCCACCAAGGTATCACACATATCCGGAACCCAGTTTTCGAGGTTCTCAAAGGAAACACACCTCCAAGAGAACTACACACACTACCACACCTTCCCAAAACAAAAGCATGCATTATTATCGAAGGAATGGAAAGGTTACTGTTAGTGATGACAACAAGAAGCCAGTGGCTATCAAGGTCACAAAAGTTTGGATTCCCAAAGGGATAATCCAACGAGCTAATCCCGTAGGACCCGCAGATACTTGAGGACCTAAAGTATAACTTTGTGACTTGCAGGAACATGTACATGCGAATTAGCTTCAAGAGAAGCGCGAGTGGATCCTCGATAGTGGATGCTCGGCTCATAAGACTGGAAAGAAGGACCTGTTTACAGATCTCAATATGGTCAAAGGACCACCAGTCCTATTTGGTGATAACTCAAGGGGCAGAGTTATTGGAAGGGGATGCATTGAGTAGAACGGAGCCCGAATCATTAATGTATCTCTCGTCACCAACTTGAAGCACAATCTTCTCAACATAAGTCAATTGAGCGAAAGTGGATATATCGTCTCCTTCGAAGAATCAGAGTGCCAGATCAAAGACAAAGCTTCAGGAGATGTCAAGCCCCAGGCAACCGCAGCAGAACGGGCTTGCAGAGCGAAGGAACCGGACGCTGAAGGAAGCAGATCGAACCATGCTGGCAGAGACCAGCTTGGGTGAAAGGTATTGGGGTGAAGCGTTGATGACAGCCTGCTACACGTAAAATCAAAGCGGGATCAATGATCATCTTCAAAAGACCCCGTACGAAGTGTATCATGATCGTAAGCCTTCTTTAGCTAATCTTCGTGCATTCGGTTCTCCATGTTATATTCACAACAATGGGAAGTCGAAATCGAATGCCTTCTCTCCCAAAACTGATGAAGGTGTGTTCCTTGGTTATGGACACCCTTCTCACAAGGATTATAGTGTATTCAATAAAACTACCAAAGTTGTGGAAATAACATGTAGTGTTATTTTTGATGAGGCTACTTTGGTGGAGGTGGAGGGAGAAAGAGGGGTTGAAAGTGGCGAAGAGATTTCGCGTTCGTTCATCGTGGGGGAGGAAACAAGATTTTTTCTTTTTAGGTCTAGGGCCTCATCACGGCGGGTGAGGAGGGCGGCAAAGGAGGGACGAGGGCGGCGAAGAGAATCACCAAAGGGAGGAAGAGGATGATGGAGAAGGAAGGGTTTCGTAAAAGGATCGAGAGAGAAATCGCAGGCGGTGGGGTAGATAGAAAAAAACTAGGGTTGGAAATGAGGTGAGGGGAGGGGGGGGGGTGTCGGGGGTGTTACCGAATTTGGGGGGGGGGGGGTTAATTAAGGATTTAATTAATTAAGAAATCAGATTACTTAGATTAATGTTAAGTTAATTTTTGCTATTTTAAGAAATGAGACTAATTCCGTGGGACGGACAAAAATGGAATACGGGACTAATAGCCCGGGACGGAGGGAGTATTATTTTTGTAAATATTTATTTTTAATTTATCATTTTAATTGAGGAATGAGTTAAGTATTATTATGAAATTATATAATTAGGGGTAATTATCCTATAATTAATTTTTTATAATACTTTAAATTTTAATTACAAAAAATAACTAAAGCATAAAAATCAAAATGGACATGTGGCTTTATTTAATTGATTGAGATTTGAGGGTGTCTTCAAGGCACCAGGATTCTCTGCACTGGGTGCAGTGACTGTGCACCTACATCCAACCACATAATACCACATGTTATTATTTTAGTTTTTAAGTTTTTCTAATTTTATTGTTTTTTTTTTAATTGAGGAGTGAGTTTAGGTATTATTATAATTAGTGTAACTATCTAATAATTATTTTTTATAATATTTTAAATTTTAATTAAAAATAAAAACAAGATTATAAGAATTTATAAAATTCTATTTTTTGTAATAACATTACCAAAATAAATTAAAAAGTAATAGGACAAGATTAATTAAGAAATAATTTCGCATCACCTCCAAAATAAAGGGTGATGGCGACGTCGTTTGTAGGCACAGCACCATGCTGTCTCTTTTCCTCCACAGCAGACGATCTTCTTACGTCTTCTTCCACGAAATTATACACAATATACATACATGAAATTATTCGACCCTCCCCCTCTCTCTTATATAATGATGGGCATGCTATAACTCCTATAACTGCAAAATTTCCACTTATAAAGATAAAAAGGAAACAGGTGTCGACTCCGGCTGGGAAGTTCTCCGACAAGAAAATGTCGCGTCGCAACTGCTGCCCCGCCGCAGTCCGTGGAGCCATCAAGCGCCGAATCTTCTCCGACTTCTTCCGCATGCTGAAGGCAGCTTTCCGCGCCGCCGTCGGCTTCTTCTCTCCGCATTGATTCATGATCATCAGTTCACCATGAAGATGTAGTCTCCGTTGTTGTTGTTGCTGTTATTGTTGTTGTTGTTTTTTTTTTTTAATTTTATGTAACCGGTGATTGGAAAGGAGCTAGATCGAGTGAATAACCGAGTGATTATTTCCTTCGTATCGAGTCATGAGTCTGTGTGTTTGCTCTAGCTAAGATTGTTTGGTTTGCAATAATTAATATTTAGATATTTTCCGTTGATGAATTTTTAGATATTTTCCGTTCAAACTTTGTTGATCGTAGTAGTAAGTAACGACTAATGGTGAGCCGCTTCAGACAACGGCTATCCACAAACAAATCTGAAAATGAAAATACACATTATAAGTAACTTCTTTATAGGGAGCTCGATTTTAACTATTTTGCTCAACATATGCGGGTTGTATTTTAGAAATATATTATATTTCAAACTTGGAAAAGTTTATTGATAACTCTTGGAAAAGGGTTAATATTTCCTTCTCTTTTTATTTATGTTTCGAGAGTTTAATTCATCGCCTTTCGTAATGTTTATTTTCGTTGAATCTGGTCTGTAACCTAGGTGTTTAGTATCTGATAGGCTAATGTAGGTTTTCATGTAGTATTAGTGTTGTATTTTCATTAAGGCTATTTCAATTCAAGCAACTCATCCAAAAAGAAAACCTAGCTGGAGAGATTTAAAAAGGGCAGTAGCCGCTTTCCAATGGCCAATGGGGGTCACCATTTACCACATTTGGAGAGAGAGAGAGAGAGAGAGAGAGAGAGGATTCCCCTGCTTTTAGCATCATTCCACAAGGGAAAATACAAATCTAAACTCGGCACGTTTGCTTGAAGAGACATAGTTCAGCTCTGATATTGTAACTAAACCTTTAGGCTTGAATTGCACACTTTCTCATTTGTCACACGAAATTTTTTCTCACGTAATCTCATCTCTTTTAAGTACATTACTTTATATATATATGTTGCAATATTAAACAGAACACATGCAATCGTAAATAATCGAGTTGAGATATAAGAGACAAAAAGCAGGGTCAAAGCAAAACTTTGCAATTCAGAGATTATTCCAAACTGTATACCTCAGGCATCAATAACATCTTTGAAAGATGACTGTGTTACATAAATGGATCGAATGGGATCGATAATGACCCTATAATTAGAGTTAAGCACTAGTGAGAAAGGCAAATCAGCATCTGTTTCTGATGAAAGTGAATGAGGGTTGATGATAATAGGCTACAAACACTAAAATGCCAAAAATAGGAGCTGAAACATTATTTTATATCCAGTAGAATCAAGAAGCAAGGATAAAGGATAATACTTGACACAAATCTAATATGACCGAATCATTGCGCGATAAGTGGTTTTCCCAGTATTCCTCTGCAACTTCTTCATCCGGGCGACCATCTCCTTCTTTTTTTTTCCTGCATATAAGGTTTCCTGCAAATGAACTACAAATTATATTAATTAATTATAATATATTTACTATAAATATATACTCCCTCCGTCCCACGAAATTAGTCCCATTTTCCATTTTAGTCCGTCCCATATAATTGTCCCATTTCCTAAAATAGCAAAAAATTAAGGAAAATTAGGAAATATTAATACAAGTTTATTTCCTAATTAATTACCCCACTAACTACCCCAAACCCTAAGAATTACCCTAACCCAATTCATTTCACTTTTTTCTCCAGCGCCGCACAAACATCTCCCCCAACACATTCTCACCTTCAACCCTAATTTTCTCACCCCACCTCATCTAGTTTCTCCTCCACGAACACTATTTTGCTCATCACCGCGCATCTGTTAAATCTGAGATCTTATTACGTGATTTTCTCTCGATTTTGTTGTATCTCGTTCTCATCCGCCGCCCTCCAACCGCGATGAAGAAATTGCGCAGCCTTACTCGACACTGTGTCTCGCCGCCATTGTCGCCCCCATTGTCGGTCCCTGTTGCTGGCGACGATCCCGTGTGGGGGGAAGACATTTGCCATCTTTGCAGTTGATTAGTAAAAACTGCACCATTTCTTCCTTAGTTTCATTAGGAAGATCTTTTTGTAATCCCATTTTGTACTCCCTTTTTGGTGATGATGTATGTAATTTTCTACTTGGTTGTATTTATAGAATGTTTAGGGTGGGAAATTAGAATTTAAAACTGTATAAAACAGGTTCAAATTTGGCTCCAAAGTTGAAATTTTGGTGCCAGATTTTTTGGGATTAATGATTATTTTGTCTCAGTTTATCTATATGAAATATGGCAGCTTTTTGTATTTTTATATTTAAATATTAATACACTCACTAATTACACAATTAGGCATCCCTTATCATTTTACATTGGTTATTGTGCCTATTAGAAATGGGACTAATTGTTAGGGACAGAGGGAGTATATATATACACACATATAAATACGGCCGGTTTGAGTCTCCAAACCGTAACCAAACCAAATTTAACCGGTTTCAAAATTTTCAAACCGCCAGTTTGAAAATTAAATTCCAAACCGGCCAAATTAATCCGGTTTGGTCGGTTTGACCGGTTTCGGCCAAACCATGAACACCCCTACTGTATATAAGGTTTTATTTTCACGCGATAGGGATCTTCTTGGAGGCCATTTAATAAAAAAGAAAGAAATTCCTACAATGTATCTTGCAATGTAAATAGATGAAAATGATCTTATCTACAAATTTCAAACAACTGCTTTGAAGACTACTTACTTGGGAATCATGTTGATTGTATCCACTGAATTGAGGGGCAAAAGTGGAGATAGTTGACTTGAACATCCTTGGAGCCCACAACATCCTAAGTAAGCCAATCTGGCAAAAATTAGAAATGTTGTAGATAAGATCATAGTCATGAGAAAGAGGGATGACAAGTGAAAAGGAAGAAGCCTAACCCATTTATTGGACATGTGATAGCAATTTATGATAAGAAAATACGATAGAAACGAAATTGGTGCAAATAGCAATACATAATTCAGATCTCTCCTAATGACAGCCTATAAGGTAAGAGGGTCTCAAAACAAAATTCTTACTGAAAAAAACAGAAGAATCAGGAGTCGCTTAGCAAAACCTCCACTGAACTGAATATAAAACTATTTCCAAATAGAAAATACGTATTATTTCGCAAGGATCTGCCTTGTAGCCTAACATATGAGCACATTAGATAAGTTATTCACGAGAAGATACAACTACATTAATCTAGTAATACTGAAAAACAATGGACCATAGAAGAATACATCATTCAGAGATCTAGTCCCTAACTTTTAAATAAAGTAAGAAAATTCAAATGCCTCCTCATTTGAGAAAATTCTTATACTCCTAAAAATCTAACAAATTGAGCTGTCTGGGAAATCTACCCAAAACAAGTAGCTGACTCGTGAGATCTTGTGAATAGCAACACAGGGTTTCTGAAGTTCAATATTCAAATATATCATGTGGCACTAGCTAAAAAAAAACTTACTCCTTGGAACAAAATAATAGGCGCAGAATATAAGAATAGGATTAGGCAGATAAGAAATATGGAACAGAAATATTAAAATTTAAACGAACCTTCTGGATAATCTTTATGACCAATTGTCTTGTCTCCCTCAAGTATAAAAGTCTGATCTGCAAAGAGAATACGCCGTCTGCACTAATGAGTTTTCCATATCCTTCTCATCATAATGCCTGCAGTAGAGAGGTACTATCAAATCTGATAAACCGTTATTCAAACAGTGGAGTGTAGCCAGATGCCAATTTTGTAACTATCATGGTAGTGCTTATGATTACAACATCAAATGCCCCTTCAGAAAAACTTCACAGCAGAACACTAAAAAAATTAACTATTTCATAAACTACTGCTTAGATCTTCAGGTGTGCTGAGGCAACCTGAACAAGAACTATATTGATGTGGATAACAGAAAAGGTTCTACATCCAAGTTCTAGTTCAAGAGGGTCCACAGTTCTTCTGCTCAATACACAAATTTGGTATGGTGCCCCAAAAGAATAATAGATCCTAAGAGCCACTTGTGTATCTATATATATTCCATAAATGCTAAGATTTAAGGATGCAAGGTGCGTTTCTTGTCTGGAGAATTTTCAAGCATATTAATCATACATCTATCTAAAGAAAACTAACTGAGGTTGAACTACTTCAGTTCGTTTGCACAGCTCTACATTGTAACCATATCTTTGTCCAGAAAACCATCATGAAAGCACAATCATGCGCTTGGGCAACAACAGTATAAATTTCGATCCATATACCCAAAACAGACAAAACTCTCAAGTCAGTCCTAAAATTACAACCTCAAATGAAATTTAACTAATGAGATCAGCTTTAACTGGGAATACCTCACAAACTTAACGAATTTCTTCCATATCAACAGAAATTATGTAATTACTTACTACCAATACAAGGATTCCCAAAACATATAGTAAAAATAACTATTGTTAGATGAACATGGATAAACATAACCAAACAATAGATCAAAAAAAAAAAGATTAATGCTTTCCACAACCAACCTGCCCACCCACCTAGGAGCCAAAAAAGAGGAATCTTTTGTCGGAAAATCCACACTTTATTCAGTTATTTAGAAGATGGTGGTGAAAATGCTGAAGTGGAGGCCATGGCCGCCTCTGATTTCGAGGAAATTTGAGGTGAAAGGAAACTCACAGTGCACAAGCTGGAGGGTTTTGATTGGTTGTGCTCCCAAGATTTCGCTGGGGACATTCAGGAGGACTGTCAAAAAAGGAACTGCACAAGGTCATCGGAAGAGGTGGTGAAAAGGGTTGGTTTATGATGGGTCAAACGACGGCGTTTTGGTGGTGGAGTGGTTTGATTTGATATGATATGAGGAGTTCGATTCCATAGTTTGTGTAAGTTTTTTTTTTTCCTTCATTGTTCAAGATTTTTGTTGTGTGGAATAATGCTAACTAACATGTAATTCAAACAGGCAAGTAAAGGTAATTGAATGAAACGGGATGCTGATAACGTTCTTCACAGAGTTTAAAAGCGATTCAGGTTGTAAACAAACAGAACAAATAAGAACAGCCTGATATGAATAATGATTCAGACTCTCAATAATATTGAGCAAACTTTGAAGCACAAGTTAAAACAGGATCCACAACTCAAGTCTAATAAAGTTAGTTCATGGCTAAAGAAGAGAAACACCAATTAATTTCCAAAATACACTAAATACTTGTATATAAGACAAAACCCAACACCAATCAAACTAAACCAAGCGAAGACCTCTCAAAACAACAATAAAATAAAAAAGAATAGTACTCTTTTTCAAGAGTTATTAATTTTTATAATTTTAGTATTTTTTTTTATTTTGTGCTTATTAGATTTTCCAGAGGATTTATTTTGTTTGATTAAAAATAAACAACCGTGGCTTTGACATAGAGAGAACAAAAAAATAATCATTGTGCTTATATAGTCAATCTTATAATCTTTTATGATTCGAACTTTCACGGAATTATTGCATTACAGCGTAAACTTTGGATTTTAGTAAATTTTAACATATTTATTTTTCGTGCAATTTTCATTTTCAATATTTATCATTTATTGAAATTGAAATGTACAAAAATAAATATATTATAGGTTGAGGTCCGATTTTTGGAGAAAATAGATATAATGCAAAGAAATATTATATATCAGTAAAAAAATACTCCCTCCGTCCCATGCGAATTCTTACACTTCTTTTCGGTACGGGAATTAAGAACGTGAGTGTAAGTGGAATTAATATTTTATTGTTGAGTGTGAAAAAGTTGTCATATTTAATAAGTGTAACAATTCGGTTGGGACGCCCGATTTGGTAAGTGTAACAATTCGGGCGGGATGGAGGGAGTATATTTTAAGAAAAAATAAACGTGAGTAAATCCAGAAGATAGAAAAAAAATTATAATAAGTATATATAAAATTATTGCCATAATTATTTTTTATTTTGATGAGTTTTATTTTAAATTCAACTTCTTGTTATTTTAAGGTATTGATATCCAAGTCACAATTTATTTATGACGGTAGTTGTCTTATTATAGGATACGAAATTGAAAACAAAATATGGGATATTTCTTGAAGAAAAACCCCTTATTTTTTTATTTTAAAATATTAATATCCGAGTTAAAATTAAGTTGAGGTTTAAGTATATATATTTAAAGACAAATTGAAATGAGGTCATAATATATAATAAATATATTACTATCGAGTTTAGATTTAATTTATATATATATATATATATATATAAATTTATTGTATATTCAAATATAATTAATAAATATGTAGATCGTGATATCATATATTAATCTATAACAAAAAGTTATTTGTTGTTGTAGATAATATTAGCCATAAATTAAGATGCACACCTAATTTTATAATTAAGAAAGAAATAAATTTAAGACAAAAATAAAAAATAATTTAGACTACAATAACTATAATCATAACTGTTCCCGCCTTTTATTTACTATAATTACTTCTTTGTTATAGTATCATATATATCTATATATATACTAAAGCAAAGAAGTGGTTACAAAATAAAAGGGCGGGAACAATTATTTCACTAAAAAATAATTATTTTATTTTATATAAATACATCATGATTAATTAAATAATTATCAATTAATACTAATCATAATAATTTATTTTATCCTATAAAGATAGACAATCTTATTTTCAATTTATATACTCCCTCCGTCCCGGCTGAATTGTCCCGGATTGACCGGGCACAATAACCAAGGAGTGTGAGTGTAAAGTAAGTTGAGTGGAATTAATATTTTATTGTTGAGTGTGAAAAATTTGCCTTTTTTAAGTAATGAGACAATTGAGGTGGGACGGTCGAAAAAGGAAAGTGGGACAATTGAGGTGGGACGGATGGAGTATTTTATAATAATGAACAACTATCTCCATTAATTATCAGCAAAATATTTTATTTTTCTCAACAGTTTATAATTTGATAATTTATATAGTTTCGGTAATTAGGCTATAACTAAATTTATATAATAACATACAAAATTGGTTGATGACTATCAACAATATTATTGTAAAATTAAAATTATGAAACATTATAAAATAATAATATTTGATAATATTAATAAATTAATAAGATATATTAATATAGCATTATCAGATTTATTATTTATATAGATAAGTTATAAAATGATTTCATATAACTTCTATATTAATTTTTATTATCGGTGCAAAATAATTATTTTTTATAATTTAAAATAGTGAATTATATATAATTTGTATTATAACGAACAATGAGCAATTCATCAATATAATTATATCTATAATATGGAAATTTATGTATAAAATTATAGTCATGTTATTATATAATTTAATTTAAATTAGTAAAATAACTCAAATGGTTAACTTTTAAATGTTGTACATTAGTTCGATTTTTTTTATTTTATTTAATTTAATATATTTTATTTATGCAACAATATATAAAATGAGTATATTAGTTTGGTTTTTTTTATGTTACCTAAATTATTATTATTTATATGTTAAAAATATAAAACATGGGAACACCAATTTGATTTTTAACTTAATTTAAATTATATCTTTTTTAATTTATTTTAAAAATATAAAACGTACATGGGTACATCAGGGTGAAAATGTGTAGCCTTTATCATATCTATCAAACACATAACTATTATATATACAATATTTACACTATATGTGTCATACATTGGTTTACTAAAATTATGCGCTTGATATATTTATAATTTATTAACAATACATAAATCTAATAATTTTGTGCAACGCACGGGAGAAATACTAGTACTTTATTAAAAGAGAATAGTGGTAGAAAAATTGTTCCCACCAAATGTTTTTCACTTTTTTATTAGGGAAAATAGGGAAATATATCCCCAAGTTTTTCTGTTAGGAAATTATATCCCAAAGTATAGTTCTGTTAGGGAATTTTGTCCTCCTGTGCTGACTAAGCAGTTAAGTGCCATGTGGCGCTGAGGTGGTATTTGACTCAATGCCACATGGTGCCACATCAGCGCCACATGGCAAATGACGTGACATTTTTAATTTTAAATTATATAAAAATTAATTAAAAATAAAAATATAATTGAAAAAAAGAGTAAAATTTATATAAATATTTATTGTTATAATTTGTCACTTCTTCTTTAAAATATTATATCTTATAATTTATTATATTTATTGTTTTTTTAAACAATACAAATATAATATTTTTATAGGATATGTAATTATTTATGTCCACGTAAGATTTTTTACAGTTAAATATTGATCGGTGGAAAAAAATTTAAAGTTTAGACCGAAATTGTTATATTTAAGTGTTTGGGATAAAATTGAAAATTTATTCAGAGTTTAAGCTTGAAATTGTTATATTTAAAAGTTTGGGATACAATTGAGAACTCCTTCAAAATTTGGGATAAATTTGTGTATTTTTCATTTTCTATATTTCTCATGTAAAAATTGTGTTGTGCACCACAATGAAAAAGAAAAAATAAAATATGTACGTCACACTCCATACCTAAATAACTCATGTGTTCAAACATAAAATAAAATAAAAAGAAAATTATATGTCAATTTTCAGTAAAATATTGTATTTTCACTATTTTATCTTATTTTTATTTTAAAACAATGCAAGTATAATGCTAAAAATCAATACAAATATAATTTTTTGATAGGTTAATTATGTAAAACAAACGCTTATTCTTATAAGTTTTGTGTTTTATCTACTTACTTTGGTTTTATCAAATTTATATACATGTTTAGCTTAAAATTATATTTTAATATAATTAAATAAAATATTAAATATGTAATTCGTGCAACGCAATAGTTCAAATAGTTACATATTAAACAAATCTAAATTCAAATATTATAATCTATCATGACCATTAATATTAATTAGATCAAAAGATTAAAAATAGTTAGGTATTATAAAAAAAAAGTAGTATTGAACTACAAGAATGACATCATATAATTATGGACATTATTAAAAAATATAATTATTGTGTGGGTAATAAAATGTAAAAAATCTAGAAGAATAAAAGTGAAATGAGAAAAGTAATAACTGATAAGTGCAAAAAGTCGCTACCACAACATCAAAGAATTAAAAGCGGGTGTGTAGAGTTAGTTGGTGTTTTAATTATTTTGGAAAAGCCTTCATGAGATGGCAAGATTGGAGGTGAGCTACTACATATGCCTAAAAACCATCTTTGATAAAAATATTTATTTTCTCATTCATATTTACAATCTATAACTCAATCTTATTTATGTTCCTACGATGAAAGACATCATTCAACTTCAATTATTATTTATTTTTATTTGATTTTTCAATATATATTATCAATACCAATATTTATTAAAATAAAAGATCTATAAGAACATTCTACATTTTAAACCCATATTTGTAATTAAAAGTTGTTATTGTACACTTTAAAGTATATCAGTTAGCCTCCTTTTGAAGAGAACTAACAAATACAAATTCTAATCTAATATCTAATGAACATTTATTTCACAAAATTTTGTAAAATGAATAACCAATCAAGTATAAGCGAGTTTCTGCCTTTTTATTGGTTACTTACCACAAAACTTCCAAATTATACATGTAACATGACATTTATGTCCCTGATCCACACCACACTCTTTTATTACTCACTCTCTCATCTACTAATCTACCATCCCCAGGGTTAATTTCTTCTAAATTGACTAAACTATCTTATTTGTATCAAATTGGCTACTAAATTTTCATTTGTATCAAAATGAGTATCAAACTAGCATTTTACATTATTGGTGGTTTAAATTCTAGCTTTCCTATTTATTCAATTGTCCATGTCAATTATAGTACACATAGATTGCCACATATATGCCTAATTATTAATTAAAATACTAAAATCCAAACTTACATATTTAAACCTAATCAATTACTCGCAGAAAAAGTGAAAATCTTAATTCGTAATTTTTTTTTGAAACCATAAAACGTAATTAATTTGGAAATTAAAGTATGAATACCTTATTATTTTATTAATCTTGTGTTACAAAATCAATAAAATCTCATAATTTATTTTAAATCAAATTTCATTAAAGGAACAGAAATTTAAACAAAATGAAAGTATCTATAAATAATAAACATGTTAACTGTTAAACTAGTGCAAAAAAATCAAAATTCTTGACTTCAGCCACCCAAAAGCCACGTTTCTCAACAATTATGTTCCAAGAATTTACAATATATAGTTGTGTGTTAATATATATTTGTGTGTTGCGTGTGTGTGTGTTTTTTTTTTAATTGGGGCTGCGTTTAAATATATAGATTAGTGTTTAAATATGTGATTTTAGTATTTAGATTATAATTATGTATATAATATACGTGGCAATCTATATGCATTTTGATTGCCATTTAGGATTAGATAAATAGCACAATTTGAATTTAAACTATCATTAATATAAAATAGTAGTTCGATACTGATTTTGATACAAATGAAAGTTAAATTCCCAATTTGATACAATTAAAATAGTTTAGTAATTTTTGACGAAATTAACCCACCATCCCCTTCTACTAATCTATCATTATATATATATAAGCAATCATGTTAAAAAAAATCCTCCTATATGAAAACAGAATGAATCTTATCCATTAGATTTAAATAAATTAATGGTTCATATACAATCAAGCAACAACTAAAACACAATCGAGCAATGTTTTAGTTGTTGCTTGATTAATATGATGCTTGATTATGTTACATTTGCTGCTTGATTGTATATCAACCATTGATTTACTGAGATCTAATGGATCAAATTAATTCTTTTTTCTCACAGTGGAATTTTTCTCACCTGATCCGCTCTCTCATCTACTAATCTATCATCCCCAACATGCACCTCTCTCTCTCTCTCTCTCTCTCTATATATATATATATATATAGCGGGATCCTGTGCTAAAAAGTTGTTTGTGCTAAAAATTACTATCTTTCATTATTTTTGATAACTTAATACAGATCACAGTTACAAGTCTTCCGAAACCAAAATCTCCTTCACTTTTTGCCGCAAGAATACTTTTAAGTTCTAAGCTTTATCACAAAATCAACTTATTAAGCTCATCAGCTGACTTTTGGGATTATTATTTTTTGTTGGCCACTTGAACATTGATTGCTTGAGAAATTTCAAAAACTCAATTACAAATATAGTGAAATTATCAATGTCTCAATTATGTAATATACCAATTGTACCATTGTAGATATGAATACATTTGATTCATATGCAAATTTAGTTGAATGAATATTTACTGTTGTTAATGTTCATCAAATTTCATTGGATATAGGTTACGACAGACATATTTTTAATACAACACCATAATTCCACACAAATTTGTACAATAATAATAATAAGTTTTGAAAAAGATTTATCAGATAATTTTTTTTAATAAATTCGTTATTTTTGGTATGGTGTTATTTGTATCAAATCATTCTAATCAGTTTTCTTTATAATAAATTTTTATGAGTTTATTCGATTGAATTCTTATCCGATCATTATCGTATCAATCAAATTTTTATTGTGTTCGTGTAGGAATAATTTAATGAATAAAATTCGAAGACAGAACAAGTTTTTTCTTAAAGGATCAGATGCATATTAAAGTTTAAAAAATCTAGTTATTAACGGATCAATACGATAAGAACTCGATCTGCACAAATTATCACTCTAATATAGGTCATAAACTTTCCTCATAATATAGTACTAGCTAGCCCAACTGCTGAATTAAAAATAGTCAAGAAGGATGTTCAAACCTATTAACATAATAAAATACTAATAATTCATAATCATGCTTATTAACTCACTAAGAAAATCTACATAGACTTCAATGATAATAATAATAATAATAATAATAATAATAATAATATTTAAAGTTGTTTATTTAGATCTAACGCATATGATTGATTCTTTCTTCTTACAGGGAGATTTTTCTCAATCTCTCTCTCTCTCTCTCTATATATATATATATATATATTAGTTAAATAAGCAAATCAATTAATTTGATTTAATAAAATAAAAGTATTTGTTATAATTTAATAACATAAACTATATTACTACTTTAATGTAGTTATGTTAATATTTCTAAATTAAAAATATTATTTAAAACTGAAATTGATAATTCTTACAAAATTAAAAAGTAATGAAAGTAAAAGATAAAAACAAAAATAGAAAACGTAAATATATATGTGTATATACATTAAATAAGGGGCAAAAAGATGCCTACCCTACCCCTTCCCTCGTGCTTTTATAAATTAATAATGTTATGCCATCTTAAGGTATTTGGTATTGCTAATAAATGGGTGGATTTTATCAAAATCCATGAATAATAAATAAATCATAGGTTGAACCGTCCAATCGAAAAACACCTTTCTCACCGCCCCTCCCTCTCTGACTCTCTCTAATCTCCCTCTCTGACTCTCTCGAATCTAAGTCCCTTCTTTCTAATTCCCGCGCCGGGGGGGGGGGGCCCCCCGATTCTCTCTCCTATATATTAGACGCATGCACAACTATCTCTCCTACAGGCTACAGCTAAATATTTTCCAGTTAGAAAGATAAAAAAGGAAACAGGGTCGGACTCCGGGAATTTCTCCGACAAGAAAATGCCGCGTTACAACAACTTCCCCGCTGCAGTCCGTGGAGCCATCAAGCGCCGGATCTTCGCCGATCTCTTCCGCATGCTGAAGGCAGCTTTCCGCACCGCCGTCAGCTTCTTCGCTCCGCATTGATTCATGATCATGATCACCATGAAGAAGTACGTCTCCGTTGTTGTTGTTGTTTTCTTTTTCTTTCATTTTTAATATGTGTATGTTTAGTGTGTTTATGTCACCGGTGATTGATTGGAAAGGAGGTCGAGCTTTTCGAGTGAATGACCGCGCGCCGGTGGTTATTTTGTTCGTATTGAACTAAGTCATGACTCATGAGTCTCATGTAGTGGTTGTGTGTTTAACTCTACTGTAGGCTAAGGCCGTTTGGTTTTCATCTGAATCAAACTTACTCTGTCTTTCCGTTCAATTGTGCGCCCGCCGGAGTTGATGATCATAGGCTACAAACACCAAAATGCCAAAAATAGGAGCTGAAATATTACTTTATCCAGTAGAATCAAGAAGCAAGGATAAAGGATAATACTTGACACGACCGAATCATCGCGCCATAATTAGGTGGTTTTCCCAGTATTCCTCTGCAACTTCTTCATCCGGGCGGCCATCTCCTTCTTTTTCCTGTAATCTGTATATAAGGTTTTCTTTTCATGCGATTGAGATCTTCGTGGAGGCCATTTAATAAAAAAGAAAGAATAATTCCTACAATGTATCCCGTATACACATGAAAATCATCTTATCTACAAATTTCAAATAACTAATAATAGTATTAGGCAGATAAGAATATGGTACAGAAATATTAAGAGGGGCCAGTTATACCTTCTGGATAATCTTTATGACCAATTGTCTTGTTTCCCTCATGTATAAAAGTCTGATCTGCAAAGAGAATACGCCGTCTGCACTATGCCACTATCCTCTCCAGGTAATGAGTTTACCATACCCTTCTTATCATAATGCCTACAATATAGAAGTAAATAAAGCAATTATCAAATATTGGGCTTCTGATAAACCGTTATTCAACACCCTCAAACAGTGGAGTGTAGCCAGATGCCAATTTTGTATCTTCCAACAACATGTACTATCATGGTAGTGCTTGTGATTACAACATCAAATGCCCCTTCAGCAACAACTTCACAGCAGAACTCTAAAAAAATTAACTATTGCATAAACTTAGGTACTACTGCTTAGATATTCAGGTGTGCTGAGGCAACATGAACAAGAACTATATTGATGTGGATAATAGGAAAGGTTCTACATCAATGCTTGGGAAGGTGGACATCCAAGTTCAGGTTCAAGAGGGTCCACAGTTCTTCTGCTCAATACACAAATTTGGTATGGTGCAGAGTGTTATTTTTTCTAGTCACAACCCCAAAAAAAAATAATAGATCCTAAGAGCCACTTGTGTACCTATATTCCATAAATGCTAAGATTTAGGGGTAGTATTTTGTGTGTTTCATGTCAGGAGATTTTTTCAAGAATATCATACATCTATCTTAAAGAAAACTAACTGAGGTTGAACTTGAACTACTTCAGTTTACCCTCGTTTGCACAGCTCTACAGTATAAATTTCGATCCATATACCCAAAACAGACAAAAACTCTCAAGTCAGTCCTAAAATTACAACCTCAAAGGGCCTAAATTTAACTAATGAGATAAGCTTCAACTTGGAATACCTCCATATCAACAGAAATTATGTAATTACGCACTACCATTACAAGGGTTCCAAAAACATATAAAAATAAATAACTATTGATAGACAAACATGGATAAAAACATAACCAAACAATAGATCGAAATCAAAAAATCATTCAGATTATTTCTCAGCCTCACCATTTATGAGGGGTACAGAGCATCCACTCCGACACTAATGCCAAAACCATACCCCTCACCACCATATTCACCTCCTTCTCCGCAAATGCTGACCTCCTCTTCTCGCCTCATACCCACTAAAATCTCGGAGTCCCCAAGAACCTCATCACCATCATGGCCTTTTAATTGCACAGTCGCATTATACAAAACGCCACCAACTCCGTTCAACTCATCCACCACGACGCCGCCTCCTTCCACCACCTGCACCAGGAAACAAGTAAACCTCATTCTTCATAACCCCAAAGCGACCAAAAGAAGGGGAGTGGAAGAGGGAACGGAATAAACACTAATGAGCGAAAATCAAGTAGGCGGGTTGGTTGAACACCGGAGGAAAATTGGTTAAAAGTGAAATCGAAAATCAAGGGCTTTGTTTATGGCAGCAGTAATGATGAGTCGCTTCCAAGCAACGGTTCATCTAGCATCATCTGCGACCAATTTTGAAGAGAGGGAGAGAGAGAAGAGAAAGGTCATGAAATTCGACGGCGTGACTCAGCCACGATTCTGTTATCAGTGTTTGAGGAATATCGTTTTCATAATTGCGAAAACTACTTATTTTATTCTAAATAATTGGGTTTTTAATGTGGATTTTATCTTAAGTTTTCTACATAAAAAATAAACGATGTGTTTTTAAGGAAAAAATAAATAAGGTTAACTTGTTAATTCATACATTTTTCTTCTATCTGAATTTGTATTAGGGTTTTTTTTTATTATTGTTGACATTCAGTTTAACTTTTTTAATTGTTAATTAGTATATATTTTAACAATAATTTATACACTAATACATCTTTAAACTTCCTTTTCAAATTTCGTATTGGTTATTGTGGCAACTCTCTCCGTGCCTAATATGACGGGATGGAGGGAGTAATATTTTATCGCAACGATTAATGTGATTAATCTAATGTCTCGTTCATTTTTATTCTGTGTGAACTTATTTTTAGTATTGAATTTCAACTCAATCCATACAATAATAGAGATAAAATAATGTATAAGATATTATCATATGAATCGATGCATTTTAAAAGTGAAGCAGGATTTCCAATTATTTATTAAATATAATTAATTAAATTCTTTTTTGTCACAAAGAGACAAAAATAATATCTATGCTTTCATGGACAACTTTTAATCTTATTTTTATTTGAACTTTTACGGAATCATCAAATTAAATTACACGCCATCACGCATAGACAGACTTTTGATTTTAGCAAATTCTAATATATCACGCACTGGTGGAAAGGATATGTTGTCACTTTATTTGAATAGCCATTAGTAATAGGGATGTCAATAAAGTCTGAAACTGATGGGTCAGCCCGAAATCGGTGAACTAAAATTGCGGGTTAAGGTAAAAAATTTACAACCCAAAATTATTTTTAACCGAACGGGTTGGCGGCCCGAACGGGTTGAGCCCGATGAATTGCGGGTTGGCCCGTAGGTCCGTTACGCTATAATATTTATTCATTAATTCTAATATTATTTATATCCTATTATACACATTGATTATACACCTAATTCCCTAGACCTAATTTTCTATCACACAAAATATCATCTATCTCTTCCAGTGACGTAATCCGTTACGCTCAAATCGAAAAATTCATCATTTCTTCCTCCTTCACTGTTTTCAACACGTCACTCTCCTAATTAGCGTACCTACTTATTTCTTCATTTCAAGCACCTTTAGCCTCTCGTGGTTATGTTCACCCAAGTGAAAGTTACATTTAATTTTATAATCCCTATTTTATAATTTTATATGTTGAAGTATGTACTTCTATTACTTAAATTAGTTGGTATATAAGGATTGATTTTTTTTTCTTTTCAAACTATGATTGGACAACCTTTTATCCGCTTATCACTATTTTTTTGCGAAAATATTGTTGTTTGATGTTTTTTGTTTATATTGGTTCATCATTTTATTTTTTATTTTGTTTTAGGGATTGCTACAATATTTTAAGAAAATCTTTACAAAAATAAACTCGTAAATCTTGCCAACCCGACGGGTCAGCCCGAAAATTGGTGGGTTAGGGTTAGGTTCAAGAATTTTTAGCCCGAAAAAAATTCAGCCTGATTCAATCGAGACCGAATAGCCCGTAGCCCGATAGGGTTAGTCCGAAATCGGATGGGTCAGCCCGATTGACATCCCTACCCATCAGCAATAATTTTATTTTATTTTTTTTCAATTTTACAAACTAAATGTACAGGACTGAAAGAAATACTCATGATAATAATTTAAAGAAAGTGTTTAATAATAGATAAGTGCAAGATTCACAAAAAATATATATCAAACAAGTGTTTTTTATAAGACATCACTATTTTTATATATTTTCCGTTCGAACATTCTTCATCGGCTCATCGAGCTATCCACAAACATCGAGATCTTCTGTATTATTATGGAATTATTATAATTATTGGTTAATTTTTATAATACTTTAAATTTTAATAAAAATTATTGACAAAGAGCATCCACTACTATTTTCACTATTCCTCATTAGCAACTACCTCTACTTTAAATTATGTCAAAATTTCTCCTACTATCATATAAACTCACTTTTAACTATTTGTATGTCCCAAATGTCGTAACTAATATATATATATATATATATATATATATATATATTTATAAATAAAAAATAATTACACCATTGTCGTGGGATTGTTTCAAATTTAGTTTAGTAGAAATTAAAAAATTAATTTAGTTTTAAAAAAATAACAGTTCGAGAATTAAACAATTACCTGGAATTATAATTAAATAATTTCATATTTGACATAACTTTAAGATATCAACAAATCTTAATTAAACCACATTAGATTATTTTACGCAAATATAGTAACTTTAATTTTTAATTAAAATAGAAAAATCAATATTACAATTTTTAATGAGTGAAAATCTTATATAGCCAATTTGATTATAAAAAATCTTAAATAGCCAATATTATGTACACATTCATAAACTAGCCATTTTCCAGAAATACCCTAATTTTATTAAATATAATTAAATCCTGTTTAATTTAGAATATTTATATGAGACTGCAAACAAGTTAATAAAATAATTTTTAAGTTGCGTTATTTATATTAAATAATTTTAATACAGTTCAAATTATTTTAAGAAAACAATTAAAAATAAAACTTATCAACTCAATCGACTCTCGTGAAAATTCAATACTCGAAAGTTAAAAGTGATCATATCATTTATTCAAATCGTAAATGTAAATAAAAAAACGTTGAAATACAATTGCAAAAATAGTTGCACAATTTTTCTAAATTTTTTTATTTCATTTCATAAGTTGCAAATCTCTTAATTAAAACTAAGTTAAACATATATCTATATTTCTTTACAACTCATTTTCTTCTTTTTTATTTCACATAGAATATTTTATTAATAAATGTATATAATTTAATATTTAATGCAATGCACATTTATAGCTAGAAAATCAATTGTTTATTCATTAAACATTATATAATTGAATTAAGGAAACAATATTGATGGTGTACCGTGCAAGATTTTTATTGCTAAAATAAATTTTCTAAATTTTTCATTTTATTATTATTCTTAAGCTCAAATGGAAATTAACATCAATGATTGAGAATTTTCTAAATCCTTCAAATAGTTGATTAAATTAAGGGGCTTTTCTGGAATTTTACATTCTTTTGGCTAATCCTGTACATAGTATTGATTATTTAAGGTTTTCACATAATCAAAGTGGCTATTTAGATATATTTCCTCATTTGAAATTTAAATTTTGATTGTAAGTAAATATATAACAATTACAAAATTTTTAAACATTTAAAATTCAGTCATCATGAACGGATATTAATTTGGAACTATAAATTAATTGAAATTTAAAATGGAAAAAAAAATTGTCTAAACAACTGCCACATTCAGTGATGGTCCGGTACACAACACCACATGCCTTGGGCTAGGGGGCTGCTAACCCACGGCGGCCGGAATTTTCTTTTAAGTTATATTTAAAAAAAAATTATAAAACTCGATCTAACTAAATATGATAGAGTTCTCACGGTGTTTCAAGTCTGCCTTCGCCCCTGACAGCAGAGGTGCTGTAACTCACCAGTCACCGCACAGGATTCTGTACCCTCCCTTCTACGAAAGCGACGCACTGAGTTTTTCGGTCTCATTTTCATGTGGGAATCCGCAAAATACAAAATAATCCATTTTAACTACCCCTCACTCCGAAAGCGACGCACTGAGCTTTTCGGTCTTATTTTCATGTGGATGTGGTAATCCGCAAAATACAAATCAATCCATTACGAAAGCGACGCACTGAGCTTTTCGGTCTTATTTTCATGTGGGAATCCGCAAAATACAAATCAATCCATTTTAACTACCCCTCACTCCCTCTACCTCCCCCTCCCTCTTATATAATGTTGCGCATCCTCTAACTCCCATAGCTGCATATTTTCCACTTACAAACATAAAAAGATACTAAAAGGGGCCTCACTCCGCCCGGAAAGTTTAGTTCTCCGACACGAAAATGTCGCGTCGCAACAGCTGCCCCGCCACAGCCCGTGGAGCCATCAAGCGCCGGATCTTCGCCGACCTCTTCCGCATGCTGAAGGCAGCTTTCCGCGCTGCCGTCCGCTTCTTCGCTCCGCATTGATTGATGAGGATCACTGTGAACATGAAGATGTCTCTGTTGTTGTTGTTGTTGTTTTTCTTTTACGTATGTTTAGCGTGTTTATGTCACCGGCGATTGGAAAGGAGGTCGAGCTTTTCGAGTGATTGACCGCCGGTGATTATTTTCTTAGTATTGAATTAAGTCATGAGTCTGTGGTGGTTGTGTGTTTAACTCTACTGTATCTAAGGCTGTTTGGTTTTCATCATCTGAATCAAACTTACTCTGTTTTTCCCTTCAATTGTGAGCCCGCCGGAGTTGATGAATTTTTAGATATTTTCCGTTCAAACTTTTTTATCGTTGTTGTAAGCAACGACCAACGGTGAGCCGCTTCCGGCAATTTTGATTGTAAAATTATTGCATATCTATGCATTTTAAAAATAGATTATATTACTTCTTATGAAAAAGTTTTAATATATAAAATATTTATTATTAAATATATACTAAAAATTATTAAGTGGGTTTGAGCCGGCCTTGGACTTAAAAAAAGACCCAATATGAGCCCATCGAATACACCTAATTCAGGCTCACCAAACTCATTTGATTCATGGACCGGGCCTTAGCCGTGCTGGGTTGGGTCGGGCCAGCCCAGTTGACAACTTTGGTTGCTAGCTTTGAACCAAAATTGCAAGATAACAAGTTCCTATTACAACTCGATAAACCTATATAAGACTTTACAAATTTTGAGTTATTTTTAAATATATAGACCGTCAGTTCTATAAATTTAACTGACTAATTGTTGGTTTGACACATAAAAACAAATAAAAAGGGAGAATTGCAATGTATTTCATAACAGCCTGCGACACTACCCGAAGATTAGGAGAAGTTTGGTTCGGGAGTTTGAGGGCGAATAATAGAAGGAAGGCAGTTAGCCAATGTCAGTTGAGATCGAGTAATGTCTCTATTCGAATTACTCATTTTGAGGTCGAAGAACCTCAGGAGCCTACGGGGTCATACGCTTTGGTGAGAAGTGTCGACATATGAAGTGATGTGACCATTCAGTTGTTGCTTCAGCTGAAAATATATTTATTTTCATAGAAAATACAACTCATAGTCAGAAATCTATAAATAACTAATATTTATGATTATAGAAACTGTGAGGATAAATATCTCTTATTTCACTCAATTAAAAATAGGTTACAAAGTAATATATATAGAGGCTAAACATATCTAATCTAGGAAAATAAAAGATATACGTGAATATATACAAAGGATATAAGAAAAGATATGGTATATCTTAACACCCCCCGCAAGCGAAGACGAGGTGAGGCGAAGCTTGTTTCAAAAATCCTCAAATAGCTACCGAGAAACACTCTTTGTGAATATGCCCGCGATCTGATCTTCGGAAGGGATAAACCGCCTGACGAGCTGTTTCGAATCCACTAGTTCACGAATAAAATGGTAATAAATATCGATGTGTTTAGAGTGCTTGTGGGAAACGGGATTTTGAGTGAGGAATAAAGCGCTTGAATTGTCCGAATAGATGATCGGAGGCTGCGAAAGTGTCACATGTAAGTCCCTTAAGATGTTCGTGATGGGTTTTGTATACAGAAAGCATTTATTACGATGAGAATACAACGGTATAATTTCTCCTATCTGTCAAACAAACTTACATGTATGTAACAATGATATCCTCTTGTCTCACCAATAGGGACGATCATACGGCGTGTAGTAGATCGCAGAAGACAGTATGATCACTTGACCTAGTGAGATATAAACCTGATAACAACCGAGACAGCGTATGAGGATACATCTGTCCGGATGGCTGCGGCATTGTCGGAATAAGTAGTCTGTCTTGGTTACTTGACATGCTGGTACGCACAGGGTGGCGTATTGATGGACCGCAGTGAGATGTGTTCGACTGTCTGACATCAGCGAATACAAGATCTCGTACTTGATTGAGTCCAAACCCTAACGAAGGTTCAGGAGTTTGCACGGATTGACTGTTGCTTTGACTTACCATGGTGGAGAGCCAAAGTAACGTGCTCGTATATCCGCATCTTGGGTAATTGCAGTTCGTGTAGTACTGCCTGAGACTGGGTCTAGGTAACCATATCCGAGTAATAGGATGGGGACATTCCCTGAGGAGCTCAATGATATTCATCGTGCCAAAGTCCTGCAGGCTGATTAAGTGCAGGCGCGAGTGATAAGGATTGAGTGGTACTACTCAGGAATAATAAGATATTAATTAATTATAGATAGAGTTTGTCAGAAGCTCCGATTAATTAATGAATGTCCGGTAACCTTAAATATGGGGATTCTCAGTAAATGCAGCCCGTTCTCATAACGTGGTAATAAAGGGGTAGGTCAGTATTAATTATGTGGTGAAAAAGAATTAATATTAATTAATTAATTGTGTCCTGGGTTGTGGACATGAGAATTAATTAATTCATAGGCTCACTTTATTATTTGCATTAGATCCCAGGTCTGGCCCAATTAAATATGCTGAAAAAAGGCCCAGTAGCCCATTAGGGATAAAACCCTGGGTCTATAAATAGACCACTCTCTCTGGAAACCCTAAGGTGCACTTGTGTGATTATTCAAATCAGTCAAAACCCTAGAGCAGAGAGAGAGAGAGGGGCGGCGCCTGTAGAGGGGAGAAGGATTTTTCTGCTCCGGCCTACAACACAGATCTGTGGATCACCAGTAGCAGATCTGAACATCATTGAGATACAGATCTGAAGATCTGATCTGGAGAACAAATTCTATTTCCTCTTCTTTTCTTATTTGATACATTCTTGAAATTAGATCTGGTTCTAATTTCTGTTTATGCAGTGTTAATCAAATCGCGTGGTTGATTCAAGTTTGGAATTCAAACGCGAAAGATCGGTACAGAATCTACGGAGTTCAGGTAAACTCTATAATCCATGAATTAAATTAAATTCATAGGAGCATGCTAGGCCTTTATTGTGAATTATGTTTATGTACAACATCCATATATTGATCCGGTTCACTTGGGTTTTTGTGATTCGATTCACTGAAAATCCTTACAGTTGGTATGAGAGACAGGTTTATGATTTATGGCTCTGTTGTATATAATAAATTCAAATATACATGTATGAATTTTATTTTATGTCGTGGATGGTTTTTGTTCCTCGTGGCAACCCGTTTGATTCAGCCCGCGGTGGTTTATCCGTGTAGGGTTGAATTAATTTTGTAAAATCACGAGAAAATCCGTGATCAATATAGATTTGATAAAATTGTAATAGAAATAGTCTATTCTATAATTTTATTTTTCAAATCTGTAATTTAGACGGGTCGAGGATGAAGAAAGAAGACGGAGCCGATGGACTGGGCGGCGGCGGCAGGCGGCCGCAGAAAAATGGCGGCAGTGGCAGGCCGACGGCACAAGCAGCGTGCGACACATGCGGGCATGGCTGGGGCCCCGGCAACGGCGCGGCAGCGCCGTAGCAGCGCGCGGCGGCACGCGCGCATGCTGCTGGCGGCGGGCGGCAGCGACGCCGGCGGCAGTGGTGGCTGTCGTCGGTGGCTGCTGTCTCTGCGACGGTGGTTTGTAGTTTTGGTGGCTGGTGCAATCCTGTGTAAACCCTAGGGTTTGCATTAGGGTTAGAGCCAATCATCAAATCACAAAAGCCTAAAGCCCAAAAGATATACTTGAAGATTTGGAGGCCCTAGAAGATTTGTAAAGATTTGAATTTATCCAATTAAATTCAAATTCAAATTGTAATAGATAGGATTTAATTTTCCTGTTTTTTGGGGGCCACGAGGAATTTTTGTTTGCCTTAATTGTCCTCGTATGCTATGTGATTTATTATGTGCGTAATTAAGCATGTGTAGATAATAGGAAAAGCATGTTTTATCGCTTTTATTATTTACAGCTTTCAAGCATGCTTATATAATTAATTTCTTGTTGGATTATATTTTGAGAATTTTCGGGGTTGTTTTATCACATGCAAAAATTCGGAAAATATAATAACAAAGAAATTATATGTGCGCATATAAGAAACCTTTTAAAAGAAAAATACTAAGTGGATTTTTTAATTAAATTCAATAGATCTCCACAAAGCGGTCCTAGGGTGTAAGTGTATCTCTCGCTCTAGTAAACGTCTACGAGTATAGCTTGCTAGTTCCTGGAGGTACATGGGTTGCAGTTGTTGGGATTTCTAGACAAATAATTTAAATCATGTGAATAGTGGGAGGGGTTTGCGTAAACGTCTACGAGTGTAGCTTGCATAAATCTCTTTCATAAGTATTCTAGGATTGGTTTAAATTATAGATAACAAAAGCTTTAAGGGTTGTGCGGTATGGTTACGTGCCATGCTAAACTGTCTCTTTTGGCCAGAGTTAAATTTGTGGTTAATAGCTTAGTAGCATCTTAGAATATAATGCAAGAATTGCATCCCTGTTCTTGAGAGATGGCTTGGTCTAAGGTTTTCACTAATTATTAATTTCTAGTGTCAAAAGGTTCCTGAAATGGTAGTGAAATTAAATGAATTGGGGCTTAAAACCCGTAGATCTGGTTGAGGGTGACAACGTAAACGTCTACGAGTGTAGCTTGCGGTGGGAACTCTTAGGCAATTAGTGGAAAATATTTGTAATTGATTTATTAAAAGGTTTTCAATGCATTTGTTTTAGAAGTTCTACATGTATGTTCTTATTTAAGATTCCTTATTGTTTCAGATATGTCTATGTCTACTGTCGATCATATACTTGCTCTCAATCCTCTAACTGGTCCAAACTTCCCTGAATGGAGTTTTTGCATCAAACACATCCTGTATCTGAAAAATCAAGCACATGTTCTTTTCATGGATCCACTGTTGCGTTCTTACAATGAGGTATGCAAACTTGAGCTTGAATTCTATGAAAGGTGGGAGGATGCTGATGAATTCGCCTTCTGGCTCATCATGGGTTCCCTGTCTAGAGAATTAAGGCACAAGTATGAGTATCTCGAAAGGGCTGGAGAGATCTGGAAGGAACTATCGACAGCCTATGGCAATGTGGAGCGAACTATTAACTATAAGCTTGTGCATGATCTTGTGTGCAAGAAGATGGTTGAGGATAGTTCGGTGATAGCGCACATGATGTCTATGATTGATCTCATGAGACAGTTTACTGTGCGGGGTGGTAATATCAGTGCGCAAGACGAGATTGATATCATCCTGAATTCTCTTCCCGAAGCCTATCATTACTTTAAGGTGGTTGCTGCTGCAAAGGGAGAGTATGCTCTGCATGAGCTACTTGAGGACCTTGTAGTGGAGCAATCTACCATGCGAGCGCGGAAACCTGTTCTGTCTGGTTCCAGTACTGGTTCGACAACCTCTAAGGTTGGAGATGATGGTGTTGAGAGCAAGTTCAGGAAAACAGGCAGTGATAGCAAGTCTATGAAGGGGAAGAGAGTCAAGGTCACTCCAAAGAAACACAGGTGTGCTGGATGCGGAAAGGTGACTTGTCTGAATGCCAAAGGATTAGGTACGTCATTTACATTTGTAACGAAAACATATTTAGCATCAGTTTCTACTCATTCGTGGGTAGTGGATACTGGAGCTACTGATCATGTTTGTTACATTTTACAGGGGTTCACACCGAGGAGGGTAGTGAAGAATGACGAGGTTACCATCTCAATGGGGAACGCAGCACAAGTGAGTGCAGCGCCATTAGAGATTTCACCTTGTACTTTGATGATTCTGTTTTAACTTTGAGAGATGTTTTGTACATGCCGAATTTTTGGCGAAACCTTATTTCAGTTTCCAAATTTTACATTGATGGATTTTCTGTTATTTTTGATAGTGGTGTTTCTATCATTGGTAATAACGGTGTTATCTGTCGTGGAATGCTGAATAATTCTCTCTATGTTATTAACTGCAATCATAAGTCTTCCGCAAGTATTGCATGTAATTCATCTGCAATTGATAATCCTAGAAAGAGAAAACTTACTTCTTCTGATGAGGATCTTACATATCTCTGGCACTTGAGATTCGGTCACATCAGCTTGAAGCGAATTCAGCGACTTGCAGATGATGGTACATTGGACTTAGTCCGAGTTGTACCTTATCAAGTCTGCGAATCCTGCATCGAGGGCAAGATGTCAACTAAGCCTTTCAAGGCTAGTCAGTCTCGAGCAGAGGAAGTGTTGGAATTGATCTATTCTGACTTATGTGGACCGATGTCCACACAGGCTCGTGGAGGGTACGAGTACTTTGTCACTTTCATTGACGATTACTCAAGGTACGGATACGTTTACCTGCTTCGCTACAAGTCTGAATGCTTTGAGAAATTTAAAGAATTCAAGGTTGTGGTAGAAAAGAAGGTCGGGAAAACTATCAAGTCACTGCGATCTGACCGCGGTGGCGAATACCTCGGTAATGAGTTCCTGCAGTATTTGTCAGAAAATAGGATTACATCCCAGTGGACTGCACCGGGTACTCCCCAGAAAAATGGTGTAGCTGAAAGAAGAAATAGGACTCTTCTAGAGATGGTAAGATCAATGATGAGTTATGCAAACTTACCAATTTCGTTTTGGGGCTACGCATTGGAAACAACAGCTTACGTGTTAAATGTGGTGCCTTCTAAATCAGTTCCTAAAACGCCTTCTGAGCTCTTCCTTGGTCGTAAACCGAGTTTGTGCAAGTTTAGAGTATGGGGCTGTCCGGCACACGTAATGTCGAAGGAACCTGATAAGTTAGAAAGCAGGTCAAAGGTAATGCTGTTTATAGGGTATCCCAGACAAACGAAAGGTGGTTACTTTTACTGTCCTGAGAGTCAGAGAGTCGTTGTTAGCACCAACGCTAGATTCTTGAAGGACGAGTATGTGAGTAATCACAAGTCAAGGAGTGATATCGTTCTTCAAGAGATTGAAAACGAGAATGCAATTCCAAGGGAAGGGAAACATGCGAATGTGGGTGCACCTGAGAGAGGTACAACACCACAGGCACGTTCTTCAGTGCATGGTGCAGAACCACAAGTCACTGCACCTACTAGTGACACGGCACTGATGCCTCGTCGTAGTGGGAGAGTTATTTTCCAGCCAAAAAGGTACATGTTCGTGGGTGAGTCTTCGGACTTGAGCCCGGAAGACGGACATGAGGACTCTGACCCACTGACTTACGAAGAGGCAGTGCAAGACAAGGAAGTTGAAAAATAGCATGTTGCCATGAATTCTGAGATTGAATCCATAACTGCTATGGATGTATACCAGAAAACTGAATTGCCGGATGGCTTTAGAGCCATAGGGTGCAAATGGGTATACAAGAGAAAGAAAGGGGCGGATGGAAAGGTTACGACTTTTAAAGCCAGGCTAATAGCAAATGATTATAGTCAGAAAGAGGGCATTGACTATGACGAAACCTTTTCACCAGTAGCCATGCTCAAGTCCATTCGGATACTCCTTACCATAGCTACGCATATGGACCTCGAGATTTGGCAGATGGATGTCAAAACTGCTTTCCTAAACAGTTACCTTGAAGAAGGTAGGGACATCTATATGCAGCAACCCGAGGGTTACATACGCAAGGGCGAAGAACATCTTGTCTGGAAGCTTAGGAAATCCTTGTATGGACTTAAGCAAGCTTCGAGGTCATGGAACTTACGTTTCAACGATGTGATTAAATCCTACGGATTTTCACAGTTGGAGAATAAAAGTTGTGTTTACCGACTTTGTGTCAGTGGGAGCGTGGTTTTCCTTGCGCTATACGTTGATGACATACTCCTATTTGGAAACAACGAGGGAGTGATGTCGGAAATCAAGGTGTGGTTATCCGAACAATTCCAAATAAAGGATTTGGGAGAAGCTGGCTACATTCTTGGGATTAAAGTCTTACGAGATCGTAAGAGAAGAATGTTGAGCTTATCCCAGGCAACCTATGTGGACACTGTGATAGCCCGGTTCAGCATGCAACTTGCCAAGAAAGGGTTGCTACCTTTCAGACATGGCGTTCGTCTTTCTAGTGGACAGTGTCCTGAGACACAGCGGGAGAGAGATGAGATGAGTCTTGTACCTTACGCTTCAGCGGTGGGTAGTCTCATGTATGCGATGCTGTGTACCAGGCTTGATATTTGTTATGCCGTTGGCATGGTAGCAAGATATCAGTCTAACCCTTGACAGGCGCACTGGCTGCGGTAAAGCACATCCTCAAGTACTTGAAAAGAACTAGGAATTATTGCCTAGTTTATCAAAGTGAGGATTTGTGCCTTGTGGGTTATACAGAATCGGATTTCCAAGGGGATCAGGATGAGAAGAAATCGACCTCGGGATATGTGTTTACCCTGGGAGGTGGAGCTGTGTCTTGGAGGAGCTCAAAGCAGAATTGCATTGCTGACTCCACTATGGAGGCGGAATATGTCGCCGCCTCCGAAGCCTCGAAAGAGGGGGTATGGCTCAGGAACTACCTTTTGGAGTTAGGCGTGATTCCGAGTTTGCCGAGGAGCATCACAATTTATTGTGATAACTCTGGTGCAGTGGCGAACTCAAAGGAACCGCGGTCTCTCAGGGCAAGCAAACACATAAAGAGAAAGTACTATATCATACGAGAAATCGTATCGAGGGGCGATGTGCTGATCAAGAAGATTGCACTGCACACAACTTTGCTGATCCATTTACAAAGTGTTTGCCGCAGAAAGTTTACGAAAGACATATTCATGAGCTGGGTCTGAGGTGGATGCCGACCACTGACAGTGGTTAACGAGATAGAAGGCTAGATAGACGCACTGTATACTCTGTAATAGCTCAGTTATGCTTTGAGTATAAGTGGGAGATTGATGGGTTTTGTATACAGAAAGCATTTATTATAATGAGTATACAACGATTTAATTTCTCCTATCTGTCAAACAAACTTACATGTATGTAACAATGGTATCCTCTTGTCTCACCGATAGGGACGATCATATGGCGTGTAGTAGATCACAGAAGATAGTATGATCACTTAACCTAGTGAGAAATAAACCTGATCACAGTCGAGACAGCGTATGAGGATACGTCTGTCCGGATGGCTGCGGCATTGTCAGAATAGTAGTCTGTCTTGGTTACTTGACATTCTGGTACGCAAGGGTGGCGTATTGATGGACCGCAGTGAGATGTGTTCGACTGTCTGACATCAGCGAATACAAGATCTCGTATTTGATTAAGTCCAAACCCTAACGATGGTTCAGGGGTTTGCACGGATTGATTGTTGCTTTGACTTTCCATGGTGGAGAGCCTAAGTAACGTGCTCGTATATCCGCATCTTGGATAAAAATAGTTTGTGTAGTACTGCCTGAGACTGGGTTTAGGTAACCATATCCGAGTAATAGGAAGGGGACATTCCCTGAGAAGCTCAATGACATTCATCGTGCCAAAGTCCTGCAGGCTGATTAAGTTCAGGCACGAGTGATAAGGATTGAGTGGTACTACTCTGGAATAATAAGATATTTATTAATTGTAGATAGAGTTTGTCAGAAGCTCCGATTAATTAATGAATGTCCGGTAACCTTAAATATGGGGATTCTCATTAAATGCAGCCCATTCTCATAACATGGTAATAAAGGGGTAGGTCAGTATTAATTTTGTGGTGAAAAAGAATTAATATTAATTAATTAATTGTGTCATGGGTTGTGGACATGGTAATTAATTAATTCATAGGCCCATTTTATTATTTGCATTAGGTCCCAGGTCTGGCCCAATTAAATATGTTGAAAAAAGGCCCAGTAGCCTACTAGGGATAAAACCCTAGGTCTATAAATAGACCACTCTCTCTGGAAACCCTAAGGTGCACTTGTGTGATTATTCAAATCAGTCAAAATCCTAGAGCAGAGAGAGAGAGGGGCGGCGCCTGTAGAGGGGAGAAGAAGGATTTTTCTGCTCCGTCCTACAACACAGATCTGTGGAATCCTCACCAGTAGCAGATCTGAACAGCATTGGGATACAGATCTGAAGATCTGATATGGAGAACAAATTCTATTTTCTCTTCTTTTCTTATTTGATTAATTCTTGAAATTAGATCCGGTTCTAATTTCTGTTTTCGTAGTGTTAATTAAATCGCGTGGTTGATTCAAGTTTGGAATTCAAACGCGAAAGATCGGTACAGAATCTACGGAGTTCAGGTAAACTCTATAATCCACGAATTAAATTAAATTCATAGGAGCATGCTAGGCCTTTATTGTGAATTATGTTTATGTGCAACATCCATAAATTGATCCGGTTCACTTGGGTTTTTGTGATTCGGTTCACTGAAAATCCCTACAGTTTGACACCCATTAAATTTCCGAAGTTGTGTTAGCGATCGCTCGATACTCCAATTTGCAGCTGGACCGAGAGATTGTCGGCTGCTTCTTTGCGCTCCAAGAGACTAAGTTGAGACCGAGAAATATAACATAACCATAAGTCGATCGTCGTGTGTCGGTGCAGCGTGCCCAATCCGCATAAAAATATCCAACCAATGCAGGAAAGCCGCAAGTAAAAGACAAACCTAAATAATCGTACTTTTCACATAACGCAAGACTCATTTCACGGCTGCATAATTTTCGATAGTCGGATTTTTCTGAAACTGGCTCAAGGTATTGACAGAGTATGCTAAATCAGGACGAGTGATTGTCAAATACTGAAGAGCTCCTACTAGCAAACGGTACTGGGTTGGATTTTCAAAAGGCGAGCCTTCATTGGAGAAGGTAATGCCGGGAGGAAGCTGAGTGGAAACTGGTTTGGCGAAGAGCATGTAGGGTTTTCCCGTGAACCGAATAACCAAAACCAAACTGAACCGGATCGATCTATGGATATTGTGCATAATTAAAAACATAATAATTCCTAGCATGCTCCTATGAATTTAATGCGGAATATTGTGGATCTGAATATTTACCGTTTTTTCGTAGTCTCTGAACCGATCTTTTGTGTTTGAATTCCAAACTTCAATTCAACCACGCAATACGAATTTATCTGCGAAAGTAGAAATTAGCAATCTAATTTCAAGATTAAATTCGAAAATAAAGAACAAGAGAAAGAAAGTCTGTTCTCCAGATTAGATCTTCAGATCTGTATCCCAATGCTGTTCAGATCTACTACTGGTGAGGACTCCGTAGATCTGTACTCTGAGCAGGACCAGAATCGAAATTCTCCTCCCTTCCAGATGAAAAACGGCGCCTCTCTCTCTGCTGCCCTTGGGTTTTGACTGATTTGAATAATCACACAAGGTGGCTAGGGTTTCCACAGAGAGTGGTCTATTTATAGACCCAGGGTTTTATCCTTGATGGGCTACTGGGCTCAATTCAGCATATTTATATGGGCCAGACCTGGGACCTAATGCAAATAATAAAGTGGGCCTATAAATTAATTAATTCCCATGTCCACAACCCAGGACACAATTAATTAATTAATATTAATTCTTT
>JAPKLW010002347.1:80318-94689 GCA_026898455.1 Plectranthus barbatus | reverse complement strand
ACTCTCATATCCACCAAGATTTCAAACCCCCCCTTTTCCACGCCGCCAAATCTCGCCCTATTCCATGTCTCCAGCGCCCGCCTACCTCCTCCTGATCCTCGCCCTCCTCTCCGCCGCTCTCGCCGCCGAGCCCCCCTCTGTCTACGAAGTTCTCCAGTCCTACGACTTCCCCGCCGGCCTCCTGCCGCAAGGCGTCACGAGCTACAAGCTCGACCCCGCCACCGGCAAGTTCTCGGTGTCTCTGGACGGTAGCTGCAGTTTCTCCATCAGCGGCTATGATCTCAAGTACAAGAGCACCATCAGTGGCAAGATCACCAAGGGAAAGATCTCGGATTTGACCGGGATCCAGGTGAAGATTCTCTTCTTCTGGATCAACATAATCGAGGTATCGATCGACGGAAACGAACTGGCGTTCTCCGTCGGAATCGCGTCGGCTAATTTCCCGGTGGATAACTTCAGTGAGTGCCCGCAATGTGGTTGTGGATTTGACTGTGTGAATTCGGAGAAGAGGAGCTTCTTGGGTAGGGCTTTGCCTCTTCTTCGGTATGATTAGCGGCGGCAGTTGGGGCTCCGACGATTAGCAGCTCATTTTTAGTGGTGAGGTGTTGATTGATTTAGATTAAATAAAACTTTAATTTAGAAGTAATTATTTACTCTTCCACTATTTTGCTTCCAGGAATAATAAACTTTGCGCTTTATAATTTGCCTCTCTCTCTCTCTCATATGAATTTGCCTTCTTTTTTTTTTTTCATACTTGTTTTTCATGGATTTAGCTTTGGGAACTTTACTTGATTTAATTTTTATCTTATAAAATAGGTTTATTACTGTTACTATTTTAAATATATTAAATTCTAAATAAATGCTCAAACTGTTAAATTTTGTTTTAAATTTATGAAAGTTGGAATTTTTTCTTTTAAATATATAGACATAATGTATAGCATATTTGCAAACATAGAATCAACTAATGATAATAGTTAACTAGTTAGAATAATGCAGATGTGTGGAGCATTTTGGTTTCCAAATTGAAGCATTTTTCATTAACAAAATGACAAAAATGGAACCTTGATCAATTATTACAGGAGTTAGGAATTTAGGAAAAAGAAAGGATGATGTTAAAACAGTTTTTTAGACCAAACGCTGCAGCTTTTCAAATTTACTCTTTCTAATTTACTCAATAGTTATTACAAATACAGTAGTAAATGAGTGGTTTTATTTTAATGTTAAACTAGTTTGTATGTGCAATGGGCAATGTAAATTATTTTTATTTATAGTTCATTATTAAATTATATTAATTATATTTACTTATGAATATATATTAATGAATTTTAAACTCGATCGAGTTTAATTTAAATTTGAGTTTTATTAGTCGTATAAAAATGCATGCTTTAAATTACTTAACTAATTACAATTGCTTTACAATATTATTTGTTTCTCTCTTTCTGCACATTTCAGTGCCGCCCTTATCAATTCTTTTAGGTTGTATTTTATGTCATCTATTTTTTTTTTTTGTTACTTTATCAATATTGATATTATTAAACATCTATTTGGGTGTTAATTTTTGACACACTACAGTAATTCGATACAAATTCGGACGATAATAATGTATATGAATAGAAACTTTTCAGATATAAATACTTCATGGATCGATACAAAAACAACACTCAAATCTTGAATTAGATTCCGATCAAATGCGTATTAATCGGATAATTCATTAATCGACTCGGATTCGAATATCTGTTAATAAATTAATTAAAAATATATATTTTATTTAGTTATTTAAATATTATAATTAATAATCTAAGTTTAATATGTTAGTTTAGAGTTCTTTTTCCAAGAATCAATTCTTTTAGTTCTTACTCATGTTTTTTAAATTTCATTATAGTTTTTAAAATTCTCATTATATTATCTTATCGGATTTTTATCGGGTACGTACTGGATCATTCGGACCAGTTCCTTATCGAATCAATATCGGTTTCATGAGATACAAATTTGAGCTTATCAGATTGAATATAGATTAGACCTTAATGAATTGGATCGATAAGAGATCAACACAATAAGAATTTGTATATACAATTTATCACCCCTAATCTATTTCATAAGATATATATTTATTATAAATATTAAAATAAATTATCTTCAAGATAAATATTATATTGCATGCCGATGTAATACATTTAATTTTTTAATATATCCCACATGTAAATAAAAGAATATATGTATCAAATGTATTTCACATCAAAGCCATATGGATGACTCAACAAAATCTTGACACTATTGTAATATTCCGAACTTAATTAAGCGAGATTATCCTTAATTAATTATATAAATAAAGTTTAATTTAGCAATTATTACTTTAATTGCATTTTGAGTCAAAAATTAAAACCCGAGGTGACATACAAGTGATGGAGATCCCGGTGAGCTGAAATTAGAGGATTCATTGAAGATCAAATGAAGATTAATTTTTGAATTTTAGTATTTACTTTATTTAATTTTTGTTTTGTTAAGTATTTAATATTCGAAAATTAATATGTAATTTTCGGAAATTAAAATATTTAGTATCTAGTCTTGGTCAAAGATATTGAGATATACTTGTTGTATATCTTAATAGATTTGATATGTTTGTTAGATTTGATTTCCTTATTAGATTAGGGTTTTGAGTCGCCTATATATAGGCCTTGTATTAGACAATTTTATTCAGTTTTCAGTTTTTAATACAATTTGTGAGATTATCTCCTCATTTATCTGAAAGCTCACGAATTCTAGTAACCCTAGAATTCGAAAGTTCTGACTTATCAAACGGAATCCCGCAGCCGTTTGTGGCGTCTTCCCTATATCCCTCGTTGTGATCCGAGTTGCTTTTTGAGTCGTAGAGGCTCGTTCGCGTTCTTGCTTACGGTTCTCTAAGGGTCGAATCATAGGCGTTGGATTTCCCACCGTATCTGTTCGAGTCGTGTCAGTGTGCGTTCCTTGTTCGTCGATTATGGGCTGTGATCTAAACCTTTCCGGCAAGGATCTTATCATTTTGGTATCCAGATCCATAGGTCGTGTCCTTCCTTTTCCTTTATTTTAATTTTAAATGTCGTGTCTCAAAAAAAATTTGAGTCTTTTATTGTTCTTGTTTTGTGTTCGTCCTTCGTTGATTTTAGGGTTTCTTGTTTTGATCGTGCCATCTTGTTGGAGTCAAAAATCATAGGGGTTTAGTGAGTCGTATTCAGTCATATTTGGTTACGCATATCATATCTTTTCATCCGTATCCATATCATATATTTTCATCTATATCTATATCAAATCTTTCCTTCCTTCTCACATATATCTCACCCTTCGTGTCTTGTGTATTAGTTGAAAAAAAAGATATTAGGAAAAGGGGATTCGAACCCTAAAAAAAAGTTTTTTTGCGAGAAAATTTTTGCCATTTTCGTTACTTTTAAGTTTGATTTCTAGGTTCCCGGGGGTCTTCTGGTGGTCCTGGGAAAAGTTGAAATTTTTGGGCCAAAATTTTTCGAAATTTGAGTTTTTTTGGGCCGAAAAAATGGTAAATTTTAGTTGTATCCATTAGGTTCCTTGAGTCATTTCGAGTCTTTCCGTCCAATTTCTGTATAACCTTTTTCGTAATTCCAGTTAATTTAATTGTCAATTTTGAATTTTTTTTTTCTTGTATTTGGGGATTTGAGGTTCTTGAGCTTTTCAGAAGGAGAGTTTGAGTGGTAAAAGGCAAGAGTGAGTGAGATCAATAGAGAGAATTGAAAAACTCATATTCATTTGAGTGATACACGAGCGCGAGTGATTATCATCTTGAGCGATACACGAGCGTACGTGAGGTGGTGAGGTCCTTCTTTATTTTATCTAACCTTTCTTGCAGGTATGACAAAAATCAATCAAGCTGAGTGATAAGTTAGTATTTTTACCAACTTATCTCTTTGTTCTTTGACTAATTGGGTGATGTTTAGATTGTTTTACGTGTCTTTTTGTGCATAGATTGGCTTTTGTGCTCGTAATGTCGTGATTGGTGAATTATGCAGGTTTTTAGTCGGAAACAAGGAAGAATCAGAAAGATGCTCGTGTTCCAGACCTGTATCGATCGACGCCCATGGCACGTCGATCGACGCAGCTGCTCGGAGGGCGATCGACGAAAGAGATCGACGAGTGATCGACGCAAAGAGGCGAAGGCAGTGCCACGTCGATCGACGCAAGAATGTGCGACGATCGACACGAGTTCTTCAAGTGCGTCGATCGATGCTAGATCCTCCGTCGATCGACGCAACGACGGGTTTTCCTGATTCGAAGATAAAGACATATCTAATCCTAGATACTGTTTGATACATCTATCACTACTATATAAGGCCATGTAAAATTCGAAATTTAGTGTGGAAATCTGTGGAGACTTAGGAAAATTTTAGAGTTGAAGATTTTAGAGGTTTCCAAGAGTTCTTAGGTTTTAAGATTGAAGACAGGTTTTCGTGGGAAGACATCTACACCCAAGTTTTATTCAATTCATGTTTTTCTTTATCTCTGATGATTCTATTCATAATATGTGTAACTAAATTCCTTCTCAGATTCTAGGGTTTTGAACTATCAATGTATGCATGTTTGATTAATTTAGTTAATTTCCCTTTCCCATCGTAGTTTGTGAAATCTGTGCTTATTTCTAATCTTGAGTTTGCTGGCCACATCTTAGGATTAATTAGTTGAGAACTTGGGACGTAACTGTAATAGTTTTCAATGGAAAGAGTTTTCACAATATAATTTGATTTCTTGTCTGAGCAGAAGGAGATAGATTATAGGAATAAATCTGTGGATTTTTGGAATTAGTTTATTCATCTTGAGACCGAGCGGAGATAGGTAATTAACTAATTTACTTTATGAATTGTCCAACAAAAAAGTTCATAATACCTTTCTGATGTTTCACTACGAAGAGGAATTAAATTGGGAATTAATCAATTCATTCATACATGTCATACTTGATAGGTAGATATCCCTGGAATCTGTACTTCTCATATCTGTTTCATCAAAAATCTTTTATTTTCCTGTTTAATTTTAAATTGCGAAACTAGTTTGAAACAAAACCCCAAAGTTTATTTTTTTTCCTAACCAGTATTTTGAGAACCTATGTTTTAGTATTTAAGATTTTTCGTTATTTCTTCCCCATGAAATTCGATAATTTATTTGCCACTTTATTATTAGCTTTGCTAAGTCACTAGTAAAATAATTTTGGGAAATCAGAAAGGTCTTATTTTTGCTGTAATGTGGCTTGCCTAAAAGGTGGGATATATTTGGCTAAGTGACTCAAAATATTGAAATTAAACCCAAATACTCAAGCATATCATAACCATATAATTTTTCTCTTTATGCACAATCTTGTTCCTTCTCTTTTCCTTATAATTTTCAGGGCCCCTTAGAACTTATTTTACACTTTCGTGAACTTACAATACAAGCACATGAATATATAAAATCTTTTTCTCTTTCCACTCATGTTCATTTTTTCTAAATTTACCCACGGGAACCCTTGTTTGCACATGAACTCACATCACAGTCCCCAATTCACACCTTCCAATAAATCAAAATCCTCTTATTCATCAACCCTTCTAATCAAAGAAAATTTATTCAAGGCTCAAAGGGGCTACAGGTAGAAATTAAAGGTTAGTGTATGGGGGATGGGCTACGAAAGAACATGCCTAAAATCATTTTCACCCTATTACCACACTTAATGCAACCTCAAGAGAGAAATTTGTCAAATTCTAGGAAGTAAGTCTAAAAATCTTGTCACTCATCAAACGAAAAAGAGGCTCAAATTTTTACTCAGGGTTAAAATTTTTGTTACTCCTCAACAATTACCCAATTTGAATAGTTATCATGCAAAAATTTATATTTCAAAGATCAACTTATCAAGCAAAACAACTCCTATCATCGGCTACTCTATCACACAGATTTTCATTCTCAATCAGCAAATATCTCAATTATTAATCAACAATTCTCATTCAAGGAAAGACAAGTCATATTTTCCAATACCAACATAATCAAAATAGTTCCGACTGCCCTATGTTCAAAAGCTCCTAAAACAATTCTCAACACTATCCAATTCAAAACTAGTACCAGAAATCAAGAATTCAAAATACTAATTTGAGTGAAAAGCCTTGCAGAGAGCAATTGTTCACATTGAAGCAAAAGAACAAGGATGGTGATGGTTAAGAAAAAAACAAAAATAAAATAAAAAATAAAATAAAATAAATCAGTAAATAAATAAAAATACAAACGTTTCCCTTTTCCGATCCTCATCCCCCCAAACTTGTTTCACTCTAAGGAGTGGACAAGTTTGCAAGTTAGATGGGAAAAGGGAAACGGTACCTCATTCTTCCTCCGGAGGATCCTCCATAACCACATCGGTGGATGGCCAAACGGGAAGTCTCCGACGGCGGTCCTGGCGCTCACGCTAGCGGCGGAGGTAGACTGAGTCAGGCTGGGTGTTCAGAAGGAGGCGCTGCATCTGACTGTCGAGAGTGTTGAGCCTCGTGCTCACGTGCTGGCGAAACTCGGCCTGTTGGGTGTGCTCTGCTGCGTGCAAAGCAGCCTGCTGCTGCATGAACTGGTAGATCATCGCCAGATCCATCCCGGAAGAAGAAGACTCTCCCGCAAAGTGGTTAGGCGAGGTTCCACTGGTCCTGCCAGGAATCTTCTCTCCTCCTCCATCGTGCTCCTCATCTGCGTGCTCCTCATCCTCAGGCTCCTCATCCCCCGCATCCTCTGGCGGGGGGGATCTCAGCTATCACTGGTCCAGCTGTGTCTACGGTCTGTGAAGGAGTCTGGAGGTGCCAGCTCCCCCACGGGATCCAACCATCATCCTCATGTGGGCGGGTGTACTCATTATCCAGTTATCACGGAAGTGATAATCGGTGACGCGCGTGAGCGCCCTTTGCGGAAGTGAAAACTTGTCCCCATTGGACATCCTCAAAGACCAGCCACCCTCTTGGGGTGAGAGCATCAACATCCGAACCAGGTGCGTGGTGCTGAGTCCTTCGCTGTCCTCGAGCACCTTAATATTATCCAAGTCGATTCCCACGTACTCCGCGATCGGGGTTATCAATCCCCCACTCCATATGTTGCCCTTTGTGGCCTTGATTTGGTGCCTCCAATGGTCCATGATCAACGCCGCAAAACTGAACTCCTCCCCCGTCAGCATGCAGTAGATGGCGTAGAGCTCGCCTACTCTCACATTGGCGCTTTCATGCTGGCCGGTGATAGACACCCCCATGCACCGCTGAAGATAACGGAATACGTGGTTGTTGATGGAGGATGCTTTCATGTTTCCCGATTCGAACTCTCGTACATCCTCCTTCCCCTCGGTTGCAATTCGGCTCCAAAACCGGGCCATGTCAAAACTCGGAGGAAGACAACCGCGGCCAGTTTTTTGGAATTCCCCAAATATCTTCAAGCTCATTCCTCGGTAGCTCATAATGCTTGTTCGGTAGTTGGAAAAGATGGTGGTCAGCTCTGACTCCGGTTGAACGTCGTAGACATGGAGCGATGCCAAGAATTCCAGCACAAGCGATGGATAAGTTGGCCACCGCTCGGTCATCCATGTGCCCCATTTGGCTCTCTCCAGCAGGGCCTTCACATCAGCTCTAATCCCCAACATGTTCATTGTTTCCGGACATGGGTATAGAGTCTGTAGGACTGTGAATTCTGAACCACATAATTTTCTGTATCTCTTCTCTGCTTCTCGGTTGGCGAATGTCAGTCGGAAGGCCATTTTTTCTGCAAGGGTAGAAGGAAAAATTGTCAATATGTATCCAGATTACTTCACCAAAATTTCCAAACATTAACACAAAAATATTTGCAATTAATCAACTAAGTGTAAGTACCCAAGCAAAATTGATTCCACTAAAGCTAAATTAACACCTATATCAAGCATAATGCATCCTCATTCGAAACAATTTCATCCCAAAAAAATCAAAGAAGAATTCAACCCAATTGGGATTATTCCCCAAACAAGTTAGAATCGTAATCAACCAATTCTAATGCTACAAATTCACAAATAGCAAGTATATCGACTAGAACTACTACCCATATCGAACAATCATGGAGAGTTGCAACAGAATCGACAAAATAGCAAGAAATTGAAACTAGGGCTCCATGAGCCAAATTCATTAAAATCATGCTCAAATCACACAAAACTCTTGAAATAATTGAAGTGGAAGGATCTAGGATACGTACCTTGGATCGTAGCGGCGAGTTACGGGAAAATTTTTTGAGGTCGGGTGTTTGGGATTTGAGAGGGAGAGCGTGCGTGTGTGTGTTATGTTGAAAAATGAGGAAATTTGGGTTTAAAACCCATCTGTCGCGCCTCTGAACACCCCACATCGATCGACGTAGGTTCTGCGTCGATCGACGTGGAACAACAACTCGCGTCGATCAACGCTAGTTCCACATCAATCGACGTGGACAGACACAGAACTCGAAAATTTATGAAAGAAAATTCTAACTCCCTATTGATTAGACTCGACTGAATTAAAATAACAGAAGTAAGAAAACTATAAATTGTTGGGTTACCTCCCAACGAGTGCTTAGTTTATTGTCGCTAGCTCGACAATACCTGTACTTTTATGGGCGATTCAAGTAGTACTTCTCCACCGCTCCAATTTGAAGTGGGGTGTAGTACGGTTTAAGGTTATGCCCATTCACTTTGAAGTTCTTCCCATCTTGACCAGCCAATTCAACTACACCGTTCATAAATTGAGAGACGACGGTGTATGGTCCAGCCCACTTTGACTGCAACTTTCCGGGCATGAGCGAAGATGGGATTTGAAGAGGAGAACTTTGTCACCTGAGTGAAAAACATGTGAGTGAATCCCCTTGTCATGGAATCTCTTCGCTCGCTTCTTGTATATGACATTGTTCTCTTAGGCTTCATCCCTAAAGTCTTCCAGCTCGTTCAATGCCATGGCACGCTCTTCTGCAGCCGTCTTCCAATCCAAATTCAGCTCTTTCACTGCTCTCCAAGCCTTGTGCTCCATCTCGACGGGGAGGTGACATGACTTTCCGAAAATCAGCTGATATGGAGACGTCCCAATGGGCGTTTTGTAGGCGGTGCGGTATGCCCATAGTGCATCGTCAAGTATTGCTTGCCCAATCTTTTCTTTGCTTCACCGTCTTCTCCAAGATTTGCTTGATTTCTCGATTGGACAACTCTGTCAGCCCGTTCCCTTGAGGATGATATGGGGTGGTAACGCGGTGCTTGACTCCGTACCTAGCAAGAAGAGAGGCAAGCCATTTGTTACAAAAGTGGGATCCCCCATCGCTTACCAAGGCTCTTGGCGTCCCAAATCTTGTCATGAGCTTCTCAAGGAACTTGATGACGACTTTTGAATCATTGGTGACTGTTGGAACGGCTTCAACCCATCGTGACATGTAGTCCACCGCCAGTAGAATGTATGAGAACCCTTGGGATGGCGGAAAAGGACCCATGAAGTCGATCCCCCATACAGAAAAGATTTAAACTTCAATCACCAGAGTCTATGGCATCTCATCCCTCTGCGAGATGTTGCCAGTCCTCTAGCAACGATCACAGCTCATAATCCACCCACGGTAGATCTCGTAGATGGATGGCCAATAGAATCTGCTCGCTAGGATTTTAATGACGTCCGGTTGGCTGAGTGATGACCGCCGCTAGGAGATGAATGACAGGCTTCAAAAATCTGACGCCAGTCGGATTGATGCACACAACGGCGAATGACGCTGTCAGCGCATTGATAGCGCGTTTCGCAGCGCGCTATAACTGCAAGTGTACAGATCACTGCAGAGGCAAGTAATACATTATCGAACTCAAGGATTGCAGGCTCGAAATATAATCAAGCACTAAAACGCAAATATCTTACTACTATCTAGACACATCGGTAAAAGAGTTTGATTTATTTAGACTAGGCAGTTTGAAAAGTAATTAATTAAAAAGACAATTAAAAAGATCGAGTGAAGAAAATATGAGAAACTAGGATTCCAGGGTAATCAACTTTGAAGAACAATCAAACAATCATTTATATAATTCGATTCCAATTTAATTTCCAAAAACGTGAGTTAATCTCAATTATGTTATCAGGTGATCCTCTCGGACTCTAAACCATAACTTGGAAATAAAAGACCTAGTGACTCCTCTCGGATGCGCAAGAGGACTTTTACTCTTGATAAAATCTTAGATTTAAAACCCTTTAACAGTTCAAATTCCTTTCGGACAATTGACCTATCAAATTTAATTACTATGCATCTTAATCAATAATCTAGACCTCTCGGTTCAAAAATTACCAATTCGAATTACAATCAATGGCCAATATCTTGTAATTAAATAAAACCCCAGCCGTAATTAAAACATCAATGGAAAAGGAAAATCAAATCATATAAACGATGGAATGAATGTCAACAAGTTTCAAAACCCTAGAATCCACAGAGGACTTAGCCAATCATACTAAGTTCCATAAAAACAGAGAGAAGAAGATGCAAAAATATGGAAAACATGAAACCAAAAACCCGTGGTCTTCAATCCCAAGTCTTCAATCTTCGTTCTTTAGATTCTGCTCCGTTCTATCTTTCTCCAACTCTAAAAACTCTAAAATAATGAGGAAGGGCCGAATTTCTGACTTGGGAGGCTCTATTTATACCTATCTTCTTTAAATCTAAAAAGATATGGGATTTGGACCAAAATTCGTCACTTTTTACACGATCGGCGACCCATAAAACACGATCGGCGATCAGGATTCTTGTGCATGGGTCGCCGTTCGTGTGCCGAAGGAAAAATGGTGAAAATTACGAAAACGGCGACCTAGAAGCATAAACGGCGATCGCCGTTTTTGTAATCTGGGTCGCCGTTCTTGTCACGAACGTGCGCAGTCTCACGGTTTTGGCCATAACTTTTGTTCCCGAACTCCGATTGACCCGATTCCAGTTGCATTGGAAAGCTAACTCGAAGATATATCTATTTATATGCTCCATTAGCTCGAATTCCATGTGTGGCGGAATTCGTGGCTGCTTCTTTGAACATCAATTACTTTCGGTATGAGTTTCCATTGAATTTTGGCCTAAAACGTATTTGGGTTCGGTCTTTTCTCACTTCTTCCTCTTCCTGATGGAAACGAACATCGATTGGCTACATGGTACTTTGTCATATCCTGTAAATGGCTCAATTGTGCGTGAAACCTGCATAAACAACCCAAAACCAAACCAAACGTAATATTTTCTAAAAGAATATGAATACGGCACAGAAATACCACGTAATGATCTAATCTAAGGCAAATAGTTAGCGGATTCACATCAGCAAAATGCACAAAATGAGTGTTTATCACGCATCTACGCCCCAGATAGGGATCCTCCTAATAGTAGAATCTGACATCGTACAGAAACTTCTTCTTGGCATATGGGGAAGAGTTCGGTGGAAGAACGCCGGCCACCAGATAGTTGGCAAAATCCGCATACAATGGTGTTTTTGACTCGTACGTCTCCCTCAAATCCTTAATAGCATAGATCTGTTCGTTGGGGAATGTCTCTCGGATCCTCATCTGCTGATCATCCCCTTCGACTGGTGGCTCAAGTTGTGACAAGTGGTCGGCGATCACATTCTCGCTCCCTTTTCTGTCCTTGATCTCCAAATCAAACTCTTGTAGCAACGGTATCCACCTGATCAATCTAGGCTTGGCATCTTGCTTCGCGAATAGGTATCTGATGGTTGCATGGTCGGTGTAGACAATCATCTTCGAACCTATCAGATAGGACCGAAACTTGTCAAATGCGTACACAACCGCAAGCATCTCCTTTTCTGTGGTGGTATAGTTGCATTAAGCTAGATTCATGCTCTTGCTGGCGTAATGAATCACATGGAAGAGCCTTTCTTTCAGTTTCCCCAAGGCCGCCTCAACTGCGTAGTCGCTGACATCGCACATCAGAATGAACGGCTCGCTCCAGTCCGGAGAAGTCAACACCGATGCCATCACTAATGCCTTCTTCAGCTTTTCAAAGGCCTGTAGGCAGTCGTCGTCGAAGACAAATGACACATCCTTCTCCAACAAGTTGCACAAGGGTCGCGATATCTTTGAGAATTCTTTGATGAATCTTCTGTAGAATCCGGCATGACCAAGAAAACTTCGAACTGCTTTGACACTTGTTGGCGGTGGCATCTTTTCAATGGTTGTCACTTTGGCTCGGTCCACTTCTAGTCCTTCAGCTGATACTCGATGGCCCAGCATGATTCCTTCTCGCACCATGAAGTGGCATTTCTCCCAATTGAGGCATAGGTTTGTCTCGGTGCATCTCTCAAGTACGGTAGCCAGATTCTGCAAACAAACATCAAATGAGCTACCGAAAATTGAGAAATCATCCATAAATACCTCCATGACATCTTTGATCAAGTCGTGGAAGATTGTCATCATGCATCTTTTTGAAAGGTCACCGGTACATTGCATAATCCAAATGGCATCCGTCGGTAGGTGAACACTCTGTATGGACAGGTGAATGCAATCTTGTGCTGATCTTCTGGTGCCACAGCTATCTGGTTATACCCTGAGTAACCATCAAGAAAACAATAGAAAGGGTAACCGGATAATCTATCAAGCATTTGATCAATGAAAGGAAGAGGAAAATGATCCTTGCATGTGGCGGTGTTCAAGGCTCGATAGTCAATGCAAAATCACCATCCCGTGACCGGTCTTGTCGCAACTTCCTCTCCATCGTCATTCTTTACTATCTGCATCCCCCTTTCTTGGCTACTACTTGTGTAGGGCTTACCCATTTGCTGTCGGAAATGGGATATATCATGCCATGGTCTAGGAGTTTGAGAACCTCCTTCTCTACAGCTTCTTGCATGATAGGGTTCAGTCGTCGCTGTGCTTGTCTCTTTGGTATGGCGTCCTCTTCAAGGATGATTTTGTGCATGCAAAGCGAAGGGTTCATCCCTTTGATAACCCCCAAAGTCCATCCAATGGTGGACTTGTATTTCTGTAAAACTCGTAGTAATTTATCCAACTCCCCCTGTGTCAGATTGGCAGAGACAATAACAGGGTAAGTGTTATTAGAACCCAGAAAAACGTACCTGAGGTGTGCTGGAAGTGTCTTGAGTTCCAGAACCGAAGGATCAGAGCTAGATGACTGCTTTCCCAGGTCTACGTCGATCGATGCTGGTTCTGCATCGATCGACGTGGTTGAAACTGCAGCAATCCATTTTCTTCGTCGCGCTGCTTCTGTCGATGAATACTCCAGATCGGACATCCTTCGTGCGTCGATCGATGTGAAATTCATGTCGATCAATGTGGACTTCAAGGCGGCATCGATCGATGAGCTGATGGTGTTTATCGATGTGGACCTTCCCCTACGTTTTTCTGGTTTGTTCTGGCTGTACCGGCTTGGTAGTTGCTCTCTCTTGTTATCTTTTTCCTGAGTTATCTCTTCGAACACATCCAGCTCCATGACAAGATTTAAAATCTCATCGTCTGCCTCTTCTAAATTTGTCGATGAGAATAGCGAGTGCTATAGGCAGTTTTCCAGAAAATCCGGCTCACTTTTGAGAGAGGCTAAGGGGAAGACACCACAGGGTTGAAGCAGTTGATCATGTGGCATTCTTCCTGGTAGCTCCTGATAAGCTCATTATCTTACTCGCTTATCTATATTATTTTCTACTATTTTATGTAGTTTTATTGAGTTTATATATATATTATGTGCATGAGTCTATATTAGGTGGTATTATGCGCGTTTTGGTGTTTTTGTAGGGTTTTAGGCCTAAGTTCACGAGAAATCCATTCCGGAAGCAGTGACGTGTAAGAGTAGCAGTGACGATTTCGTCCACAAGAGGAATTCGAGCTATTGGCACATGGCAATGGATGATGCTTTGAGTTAGCTTTCCAACGCAACTGGAATCGGGTCAATCGGAGTTCGGGAGAGAAAGTTATGGCCAAAACCGTGAGACCGCGCAGGAGGGCGAAAAGCTGCGTCGACAGACGCCAATCAGAAGCGATCGACGAAGACCAAGAACTCCCGTCGATCGACGTGAATCAGAAGCGATCGACGTGGAGGTGTCTGCTGGAGCGGAAATTCGAGGAAAAATGAATTTATTCATATCTTTAGCCCTAGATTTGATAGGATACGCATCCACCACTATAAATACTTATGTAAATTCAATTTTTCAGAATTCCCAATCGCATACAATCATATTTTAGAGTTTTTAGAGTTCGGAGACTTGGGGAACACGAAACCCTTAATTTTTCTTGTAAGTTCTTTTATGTTTACGCAATTTAATATGTTTTCTTTTGGATTTCTATCTACGATGAGTGGCTAGAAACCCTAGCGGGTTCTAGGGTTTGATATTATTATGGATGCATGTTAGGATTAATTAATTAGGTTCATG
>JAPKLW010002347.1:54958-68332 GCA_026898455.1 Plectranthus barbatus | reverse complement strand
TGGGTTTGAATATTTGTTTCTTGCATGTTGATCAGTTTGGTAGATTTCCCTAGAATCTGTGCTTTTTAATATTTGTTTTTATCTCTTTAATTTCTTTGTTTTGAAAACCCAAAACCCTTTTTAAATTGATTTACCCAAACAAGAGTTCTGAAAACCATCTCTAGTACATGAATCCCTTCGTAGCACTATCCCTGTGGGTTCGACAACCTTAGGGTTTTACAAATTTATTTGCTACTGTTTCTACAGTTATCAAGTCTCCTCGGTCTCGGTAGGTCAATTAGTAGAAGCACTAGAACTTTCCGCTAGGATTCCCCCCGGGTATGGGGTTCTGTCGGTGGAGGATCTATGTTTCGCCCCGCCGAAGGGTTTTGTAGCATTCTACTTGCCTATCCTAGAGAAAGGGGTCGATCTTCCACTTCATCATTTCTTTAGTAATGGTGAGCATTGCTTGGGCAACAGCTCTGGATGCTCTCTTCTCGAACAGTTTCTTCAGTCTGTCTCTCTCCTCTTGAGAGATTTGAGGTCATTCACACTTCAGGTGGTCAGGGGGGTTGCACTCGTAGCATGTACGATGTTCTCTCTTGATGAACCCCTGCTCACTTGATTGACCTTTCTTCTCCTTGCCTTTAGCCTTCTCAAGAAGTGCAGTCAGGTTCTTTAACTGCTCCTCCAGTTTGGCAACTGACAGTTCAGTTTCTATTTTCTGAACTGTGTTGGAGGTGGCTGGTGAGGATTGATGGGCAATTTTCTCAAAGTAGACTAGCCTTTTTGAACGCCTTTGGAAGTCTCTTTTTACGAAGAATGTTGCATCAACATCGGTTGCTGAACTTGGAGTTCGAACAGCTTCATTTCTGTTCACCATCTGGATGTCCCACACATGGGCTTGAAGTTCATCAAACAGTTATTTTGTGGACATTTTTGAGAGATCCATGGCCTTCAGACTGGTGGTTTTAACAAACCAGTCTTCCTTTGGCAGTCTTGAAAGAATTTTAGCGTTTAGATCTGCTACTTTTTCTTCTCTTCTGAGGTTCTTCATCTCACTGACGATGGCATTAAATCTTACATCCATCGATTTGATTGATTCGCCGGGTAGCATTTGAAAGGATTCATATTTTTCCACGGCTATTTGCTTCTTGTTGCGCTTCATCGTATCTGTTTCTTTCGTGAGATTGTTGATCCAATCCCACAGTTCCTTGGCGGAGTTGTTCTCCGCAGCTGCGTCTTGAAGGTTATTTGGGAGAGATTGTAAAATCATCTCTTGTGCGATGAAGTCGACCTGGTGACGTTTCTTGTCTTCAACTATCCATTCCTCCTTCGGCTTGTCTATGTATTCGGCACCGCCTGGCTTGTCTGGTGTCTCAAGGATGATTTTGGTTATCTGAATCTTCAGAGGTCCCTTTTCTAGGACTTCATCCATCTCTGGATGTTGAACTCTTAGTTGAATGAGACACTTCTTCTTCCATACTTCAAACCTCTATGGATTGTACTTGGGAAGACTCGTATGAGTTATCATTCTCTAGCAATGATCTGCTCGCTAAAGCACACTAGATAAACAGTTAGAGTGTAAGGAAGTACGGATCCGGTCTTAAGCGACTCAAAATAGGACAGTCTAGAAAGACCGACCTACGTTGATACCACTTGTTGGTCCCAGATCAGAGTACAAATAATGTGCAGCGGAAGTAATTAAACAATGAATTACACTCTAAGTATATACAGATCAATTGCTATCACAGTTTATAGTTATCAGTTTTTGATATGAAACACAGTTTTAGTTTAGCCAGCAGATTAGTTAGCAGTTTTACAGTTCAAACAGTTAGGCAGTTTATACACTTCAATACTTACGCAGTAACTATTGAAGGCTTCAAATTATCTAGTAAACTGTAAGGTGCAGAATGTAAAACAAAACTGTAAACGACATAGGATATTATAGTGGTTCGGAGCCTAAAGTCCTACGTCCACTCTTCGGATATCAGATCCGGTAATTCACTAAGTTATGAAGATACAATCCTCACGATCTATAGCCAGCTGCTGCAGAAACCTCTGTCCACAGCAAGATGGATCACTCACCCAGGTAGTTGCTCTTCACTCCTTCTTCAGTCCGTCGAAGGCTCTACGTCTTCTCTGTGGACCGGCTCGAAGTTGGACTGAGGACAAACCTCTCTTTTCCTTCTTCGGTAGGTTGGATGATTTTGTTCTTCCCAGAACGTAAGCTGTTTGGCGGTAGCCCGTAATAACCTGTTCTTCCTTTGCAAAGACCAGGCTGATGTGTTCTTACGTAGACAGTAAGAACACCAAGATACTAGATTAAGTCTGCTAACTTAATCCTAGTAATAGCAACGTCGCACAGTGAATCTCCTCAGAATCCGTAGCTATGGATGCAATGAGCTCAATAAAAGAACTACGACAGCGGTGTCTTCTCCCTTGAAGGCGTGTAATGCTTTTCTTCAGATTCAGGCGAGAGACAATAAATGGAGATTCAACGTGTGTAGATAATTGAGCAGAGAGATAGCGATTTTGCAAAGGTTTTTAAATCTCAGTTGATCCTGCTATTTATAGGTGAGCCACCAAAAAATAGTCGGTAGAGACATTGGAGATGGTGTCCCATCACAATCCATGCTCTTCTGAAAAGTTGCTTGTCATTCTGCCTTTTCTGCTACAAGGTACTACTTTTCAGAGCAGTTTGTACTTGTGTGTCAGACGTCGAACGTTGTACGCCAGTCGCAGCTTCGTATTAGTCTGATCTTTTTCATTAACCTTTTTTGGCGTTTCCTTGCGACTTGTTCGACATCTTATCATGTAGGCATTTCCTGATGTGAAATTGTCTTGCTCTTGAAACTGCAGGCTCCTCTTAGCAGTTTCTTTGTGAAAACTGTATCCGCAGTTTTCGTGACCTTGCTCTGCTTGTCTTCGTCTTCTTAGTCAAGACAGTTTTTGTTTGAACGATCTCTTCTTCAAACTGTTCCACAATTTTGTTGACTTCATTCTTCCTGGACTATTACAACTCGAATTATCCTATACAGGGATTACATGAGCTAGTAACTCTAAGTCCTAGACTTTGGCATTTAGGTTTGACACATCAAAACATCAAATTAAGGTAGGATTTCTACATTAATACCTAACAGGATTAATATTTTATTGTTGGGCGTGAAAAAATGTGACAATTCAATTGAAATACCCGATTTGGTAAGAGTGACAATTTTGCTGGAACGGACGGAGTATAAATTTCGGATTAAATTCTAAATGAATCTATGTTAAGTTGAGCATAAAATTGCTCAAAAAATTTAATATTAAAATAGAAAAAAAAAAACGCGTAAAACAAACTAGTTTAAATTTCCGATTAAATTCTAAATGAATCTATGTCAAGTTGAGCATAAAATTGCTCAAAACCGATTGGAATGGTAACGAATTTACAAAAAAAATATATGTTTGATCAAGCAAAATATGAATAGTTCGATAATTTCATGCATGTTTGCTCCATTTCACTAATCAAGATCAAATTAAAACCAAACTTATGTCTAAACCAAAATTATATGTTTACCGCCATTTCCTACAGTGATTATTTTTATTTATGTATTTATTTACGGCTAACACTCCTAATTCCTAAATATTAAGTAGAAATTATTAGCTTCATACAATAATATTATAATTGATCACTGGGCCAGAAGGTGATTTACACGGCTGCTTGCTTCAATAAGCAAAACCTTTATAAGAGAAAAATAAGGTGTCGAATTAGAGTTCTTCAAATCCTTCTTCATCTCCAGCTTCTTCCATCCTTTGGAATTCTCTTCTCCATAATTCCATCTGCAAGGTTTTGAATCACCCTTTAAATTCGAACAAAAAACAAGAACTAAGCATCAAAGAGGATCACCTGATCATCAGAAAACTGCAGTTGCTCCCCCACAAAAAGTATATTAGCGCAGTCACTGGCTGATGATTCTTTTCCCAGCTTTCTTGCGACTTCATCATGCTCAACGATCTCCACCTTTAGGCCATGGCTCACGAAAAGCTTGTCCAGCCATTCTGTGGTTGTGGACTTAAAAAGAAGACAAGAAACGGATGATGGTGATCTGAAAAAATCTGAGCAGAGAGTTAATGAAAACTTGCTCACCTCCTTCATGTCAGCCTCAGCTTCGACCAACCAACTAGGCAGCTCTCCAAAAATGAAGGACCCTTTCATGGCCGAAGCACTCATCATTCCTAGAGTTTCTTTGAAGTCAGCCAAAGTAACTACTGGAAATCCCTGCAAAATAGCAAAACAGAAATAATCATCTCGTATATGACACAACACAATATTTCACCAAAGCTGGAGAAAAACAGTACATTCTTTAAGGAGAGTAGGTTTACTGATCGAGGACAGAAAATTTTATTACCTGGAAAACCCAGAGACTAGGTTTGGTGCCGTTGTATCCTTTACTCCGTAAAGCTTGTTGAATATCAGAAGTTTCAGAGGGGATATGGTAGAGCAAGCACATTCTTGGAATCTTAGCACCAACTTCTAATCATTTTCATGAAATATAAATACTATCACGACATGTACAAGTTTTGCAACAGAGATCAAATGAGGAAAGAAACTCCACCATGCAAAGGTTAAAGATGTGTCGTGTGCTCTCTGTTGCATGGACGAATCTCAGAGAGAAAATTACATGGGTCACATGCCAATACCAAAACATAGTAAATCTCAATTTCAAAGTTCTCAAACAAAAAAAAAATAACCAGGCCACATCACCAATCAAGAAGCAGTCAAACATGATTGTTTTCTGAGAACCATTGAAGGAAATTAATTCGTGGATACTCGGAGATGGCAGTTTAAACAGACCTTCAAGCTTCTGAATAGATTGTTTAAATATCCTGTCCGGAGATATATCAAATAGTAGTGTTGATGTCGGCCAGTTCAGCCTGTATGGTCGAGTATCCATTCCATCTGTGAGTAAAACAACCTTCAACAAGGAAGACAACAAAAAAAACAATATGAGCTCAGAACTCATGGAAAGAGATCTAACTGGCCTTCACATGTGTGGATGATTAACTCCCCTTGGAAATGGAATTACCGTACAAAATTTTTCCAACAATAATTGAAACAGGATAACAGGGTAAAGATCTCTATATTCAAGTGATGCATGACACTGTTAAACAAAGAATAACTCTATTTTTGTATCCCGAAGTCCCTTTCAATACATTGTGACCTTGCTTAGATGAGTTGTTTCAATTCTTGTCTACTAAAGCCCTAACATACGGAGTTTCTTCTACAAATTTATTAGTAGTTTTCGGAGCATGTAGGACTGAACATCAAACCAAATAACTCGATACTAACATTTTAAATTTTTAATTATATGTTTGATAACTTCTAAAGCCTGGCTCAAACTCAAGTACAATAAGTAAAAATGGAGCGAACTACTCAAACTCTTCAACTAGATTGAGCTCAACTTGATAGATAATAAAACAAACCAGAACATAACTTTTAAATTAAACAACATTTCAAACAAGTTTGGACAAATGTATGTTCACCTCAACTAGACTTATTTATCATTCTAGACTCATGTTGCGCTATGAAAAGTATATTCAACTGCAGAAATGTAAGTTGGGTGGGAAGCAACCAAACATCACCTGCCCAATAAAGCAATAAGTGGGTCCCTGAAATAAATCCAACCACAACAACACAAATGAATGCAATACCTGCCTAAGGCCATCAATTTTGTGCATTGTGTTGATGAGTTTATCATCAATGAACTTGGTTGTTACGCAATGTGTGTGCAACCCCTGATTCACATCCATTTGAATATGAGAAGGCACAAGGCATTTGATGTAGGGGTCCATGAATAAGGGATCTGTCACTTCAAGAAAATACAATCAACTCACTCTTGAGCATAAATGTAACAAATTGAAGCAGAAGATTCCACTTTTTCCAACATAAATGAAAAACTGATTGTGGAGATACACTTGCAGTTAAAAATAATAAATAAGTACTTTCTCTTTGCATTGAGGTGGCAAGTCTCTATGTATATTATTTTTCTCCTTACACGAAATTGTTCAAATAAATTGATATTAAAAATTTCCATTAGCACAAGTCACAATGAAAGTCTCTCAACAACTGCAGCAATTGACAAAGTTATTTGAATAAATGCCTCATACAAAATTTCAAGCGAGAGAGGAAGAGGAGGAGAGCGAGTATACCTGGACGGATGGTCTCTTGCAAACGAATAGATGCATGGTGCACTGCAGCTTGGAAATGAAGATCGATCTCACCTTCGTTCAATTTGCATTTGAATACACAGTTTCTGATTTTATTAGAAGCGGAAAACGGCCATGGAGTGAGGCATGGAAGAAGAGCAGCCATTGGCTCAGACCTTGATTTGAGTTTTATTTCTCAATTTTTCTTGATCTTGTTAGTTGTTCTCAAGGTTAATACTCAAGACTCTATTTAGTTCATTGCATGTTTACACCCCTACGGCAAGATGGACCTGAGAGGAAGGCCTGAAAAGACTGAACATATAGCATTTACAAAATACTAAAGTCAGGAAAAGATTAAGTGGTTGACACTAATATTAAAGGTTTGATCCAGCAGCTAAAAGCCTCGATGAGGCTTGACTTGATGACCCAACTAGTGTCTCAACTTCAAAGCTATTAATAGTATAAATGTAAAGTGAGTCAAATAGATAATTACATATGATGTGAAACTCACAATACATACATGAGCCCAGATTACTGGCGCAAAATTCTCCATATATACGAGACACCAATGATCTTGCTGTATATATTCAGATTTGAACACAATTCTTTGCAAATATATACATTATCAATCGATTGTAACAAATGTAAGTGTGTTATGAGTATGAATATCCACATAGAGAAGTTAGAAGCCGTTCCTGACTCTTTTATTTCTCACAAATATCTTTTATGTTTACATATGAACTATGAGCTTTCTTTGGGAATGGCATCAATGCTCCAAATAACTTGTCTTTACTATGAGCTTTTATATATCTTCAGATATGAGCTTTTAGATATATTTATGTTTGAGCTTTTAGATAATATATCACCAAAATTTGCAGTTGAATTATGTAGGCTAGTTGATACATAAAGCAATGATCCAAGGCTGATTGCAAACAATTGAAGAAAACCTCTTTTCCAAGAATTTAAATAAATAAATTGGGAAAAGAATGAATCCTAATATTGGAGCAAGAATTTTGAGAAACTACTACCTGTTTAAGAGCCAAACAGTCGAAGAAAAAGAAGAAAATCAACTTTTTAATGCACTTGCAACAAAAGCCAAAAAAGAGATTGACAACAAGCACTCCTCGATTGGGAATTTCATCGAACACCTTACCTTCAAAACCTGAATGCATAATGAATATGGACATGCGGGGATAACATGCATAGAATAGTTTGACGAACAGAGAGATAAGGAGATGAGAGTGGATAAAAGGTAGAAAAAGGTATCGGCCAGTTTGACACAATGAAATTGGAGCATAAAACATTGATTTGAAAAGGGAAAAGCATGAATTGTTTACCAGAATTGAAGAGCAAGATGTTGGAAATATCACATAATACACAAATCAAGAAGCTGGCCTGGAAATGCTACCGACCATCTCCAAGTTCTTGCGTGAGTGAAGGAAGAAGAGTGAAGAGAGGGATAGGGAGGGAGTAAGAAAACTCAGTGGTCGGGTGGTTATTCAAAGCTTTATTGTATACTCCTCAGTCCCACTTTATTAGTACATCTTTTCTTTTTTATCTGTTCCATTTAATTATCTTTTTACCTAAAATAGAAAGTTAATCTACACTCACTAATAAAATACTCATTTCCTCTATCTCTACTCACATTGATTATTGTGTCAAATCTCAAGGGTACTAATCAATTGGGACGGAGGGAGTATAAACCAATCTCATTTTCGTTTAAGTTATTTTATAAATACTAGAATTACACCGTATTGCGCGAATAAATATTTTCCAAAATAATATCAATCAATAATCTAATTCAAAATAATATGATAAATTATATAATTTAATTTATTGAATAATAATTTATATTGCTATTGTTTTAATAAATATATTAAAGTAGTTTGATTAAGATAATAATAATTACATATCATAAAAAATTCTATGAAAAATATTAAGTTTGTCCAATAAACTTTCACGACATATATATTTATTCGAATTTGTAAATAAAATTTTCTATATAATTCCTACCCAACAATTTTTCTATGAGTTGGTCTCCTAAGAGACCGTCTCACCATTTTTTTTATTTTAAGACGAACATTAATACATCTTTTTAATAAGTTAAATATATCATTTTATTTAAAAATATTACATTATTTACAATAAAGAAATTCATCATTTCAATAAATTAAATACATCATTATATTTTTTGTGTAAAAAATTACATTATTTATAATAAAGAAATACATCATTTGCAATAAAGAAATATATTATTTCAATAAATTAAATACATCATTATATTCATCTCACAATAAAAATTTACCTTTTTCTATATAATTCCTATTTTCAGCACACTCTTTCCCTTTTGCACGTCACAATATTTTATGTCAATAAATTTCTTCATTGATGATTTACTTCTTTTAGACTAGCAACCAGCCCAACTACCAACTTTTATTATATTTTATTAATTTCTCTCACCTCCACCTCATTTTAACCTAACCACAATATTTTGTCAAGTTTATCAATGACCACCCAACCACACAATATATATATATATATATATATATATATATAGATGTTAGATCATATGAGAATAGATGTTAATGTAATAAATGAGAATAAATCTCAGCCTTTGATTTCACATGATCTGCGGTCATGCTTTAATAATTTCCGTCTTCATTTTATCCTCCGCGAACTTCATTATTACATATTTAAGGGTATCATTGTCATTTAGCCTGATGGTATCTTCCTCAAATAATTTCCATTTTCATTTTATCTTCCTCAAACAATTTTATTTTTATTTAATTTAATTTTTCTCATTTGATGAAATATAGAGAAGATAAAATGAAGAGAACTGTTTCTAAAAATTTGATTTTTTTTTCTTTTAATGATGTATATAGGAGATAAAATGACGAGAACTGAAATAATTTTTCAGAAAAATTGATTTTATTTTTATTTAATTTAATTTTTTCCATTTAATGAAGTATAGAGGATATAAAATGAAGAGAACTGTTTCTAAAATTTTGATTTTTTTCGTTTAATGATGTATATAGGAGATAAAATGAAGAGAATTGAAATCATTTTTTTCGAAAAATTAATTTAATTTTATTTAATTTATTTTATAATGAACAATAATTGAGATAAAATGAAGAATGATTAAGATATAATGAAGAACTGCTAAGATAAAATGCATGTCATGTATAACATCAAAATTCACATCGAATTTATTTTATAATAAATCACATTTGAGATAAAATGAAGAATAACTAAGATATAATGAAGAACTGCTATGATAAATGCATGTCACGTGTAACATCGAAATTCGAATCGAATTTATTTTATAATGATTCGCAATTGAGATAAAATGAAGTATAACTAAGATAAAATGAAATATATAATACATAAAATGAACAAAACACAACTTTTGCGCTCTGTACGTTCGTAATGACTATGTTGCCCTTCAATAAAGTAAAATGAGGATATTATGCCGCATTTTTTTGTTAAAGCTCTTATATAATCTGGATCGTTGATGTTGTCAAATTTATGGACGAGATTTATTCTCATTTCTCATGATAAGGGCTATTCTCACCAGATCAGCCCCTATATATATATATATATATATATATATATATATATATATATGTAATTATTTTATTGAAATTTAGTTAATTTTTTTTATTAAAAATAAAACAATTAATTTAAAATATATATATGGATTGTGTTAACTTATCCTTATATATTATATAGAATTAGTTTTAACCATTCAATTAAAATAAATATATATTAATTCCAATAAAAAAATATACAAGTTAAATACCTTATCAAAACTTAACAAATATTTTATAACTACAAACATTGCATTTTAAATATGAGAAGATATGAAAATTAATAATAATACACACAAAAAATATATTTTAAAGAATAGTATATATAATATTTTTTTAATTTTGGTAGAGAATAGTATAAACTTTGGTATATATATTTTCTATTAGAGAATCGTATATATATTATATATATATATAAAATTTATATATATATAAAATTTAAAATATATATATCAATATTAGACTCTATTTGTAGAGAATAAAAAAATATAAATTTTGGTATATATTTTATTTATTTTTATTTTATTATTTAAAAGATATAACAATTTTAGTAATATATTGAAAGAAAATTGATTGACCAATAACATAGTTTACATATATCATTATTTGATTGGTTAATGATTAAAAAATGAAAAAGAATTGTATGTGGGACTCACACATATTTGTGATCTCTCAAGGTCTCAAGTCGATCGTTCTTCTCAAAATGAAGAGATTTTTTATTTTTATTTTTCTATGAAATACCTATATAGCGCATAGGTGGCAGGAGATCTATGACATCTTGGTTGCTTATTTGTGGTCTTATGTCTCATTTCTCTACGTCACTTTCTCTCTTGTTCTATTGTATGCATATCTCCAAGATTTTGACTAAATATTATACACATCTATTATTTATATATAGATATATTTTCCATACTCATAATATTATATACTTATATAGTCATGGTGTGATTAAATGCTGACTGTGATTGAATATCTCATCCACTGTAATCATGTTTGAAAATTAATATGTTAATTGGAACATCACAAAATTCTATAATAAATAAGAAGTAAAAATTCCACAAATGAAATTATGAATTTGAATTAAGTAGTAAATAACACCTATCTCTTTTTGAGATCTAGCGAGCATAAGTTCAAATTTACACTCACCATCCCGATAACGTGATGAACAAAGTTTATTTAAACCGAATAAAAGTAACAAATTTATGTACTTAACAAAAAATGATCCAATTTTTTTTTTAATTTCATGATTTTTGCAAACAAATTACAGGAAAGGATAGAAGAACAAATATAGTAATTTCAAATTGTGGAAAAAGACATTATAATTTCTTCAGCTAGGATACTATCACTATTTCATAACAGAGTAACTTCATAAGCCAATAATAAATGGGCTTTTGTGACTATAAAATATTGGGGTACATAAATGGGCTTTTGCCGATTACACCCACACTACTCATCACCTCCACATTCATACTTTGGTGCGACTGTCGTTGAGAGAAACAACTAAGAAATAGATTTGCAGCCCAGACGACTAATCTTTTGGAATAGTGAAACACACAACCTCAATCAAGTCGAGCGCTGGTTCAGACGTTCCCGGAGGCTTCGCCATTTATATCAGCCCATTATGTGACCCATCGCTCTATCTCTATTTCTGGGCTTTAGACTTGCTAACATCTGCGACCACCAACTCCCAGCCATTGTCCAATACATTTTATTGCAGTTCAGCTAAATATGTAACGGTGTTCAACTCTCACCTTCAAATCATTTTTGTTTATTTTCACTGGTTAATTGAGGATGTGCTGACTCTTACAACAGTTGGGATTTAAAATTGAAAGAAGAATGAGTACCTGAAACGTGACGAACAACAAACTAACTCGATCGCAACCCTCTTGAATTAGTACATTCCTGAAATGTAGGAAATGACTTGAAAGTTGGAAGAACGTCATCTCTTGCCTTTGGAAAACGCTGGATCCATCACCATCACTTTATGCAGACTCAAAGGATGTATTAGCATGAACCAAAGGAATATGCAACAGAGAATGGAAAGCTGTAGAAGAAAGTGAGTACGTATTTGTAGTATTACTACACCTTTGTTTACAAATGTGAGCCACCACACTAAGCTGGCTCTAAAAATTAAATTTGAAATTCAAATCATACACGTATTTCTAAAAATGCAAGACGTTCTTGAAATTAGTTGTAATATAGGCCATAAAACTTTTAGTCAAAAGTGAAATGACCTGGAGAAATATTGACCATAAAATATTTCAAACTTTTAGCTGCATGAAAATTATGGATTTTGGCGGAAATTTTGATTTGAACAGTTGTTCACGGTTTCGTTATAGTATATTAAATAGATAGATAGATTTTGTTACTGGTCTGGATATATTATAAATATATTTAAGTTGGAATATTTTATATTTTAGGAGAGAAGTATTATAACATAAACTAGTAATTTAAGTCGTGCGTTGCACGGAAATGTAAAAGTATAGTAAATATTCTTTATAATTATAGTAGGTTATTATAATTATGTAGATAAAAGTAATAAGAGTGAAAATTATATTATAAACTTTGAAAAACTTTCTTGTACACTACATTTTATGACATAAAGTTCTAAATAACAAAAATGAAACTTTACATCATAAATTCTGAAAGACTTCCTTGTACAATACATTTTGAGTAGATGTTTCTTCAGCTTCATTGGACTTACAAATTAAAATTTTAAGTCCCTTACGGCTTGTCACTCGTGAAACTGCTACATATAATTGACCATGGCTGAAAACGGGTTTCTTAAAAAATAGCCCAACTCGTTTCAATGATTGACCTTGACTTTTGTTGATGGTCATAGCATATGAAACCATCAATGGAAATCGTCTTTGTTGAAACTGATAAACACTCACTTTGTGCATTTTACTGATGTGAATTTGCTCACTTTTGACCTTAGATTGGATTATTACGTGGTGTTCTCATACATTATTCATATTCTTTTAGGAATTATTACGTTTGGTCTGGTTTGTGGTTGTTTATGCAGATTTCATGCACATTTGAGTTGTTTACAAGATTTGACCAAGTACCCTGGGGCCAATCGATGCTAGCTTGCACTGAGAAGAGGAAAAAGTCAGAAAATATTGAAGAGTTCGCCGAAATCACGTTCGAGACAGAATCGGCGACCCAAATGACACAACCGGCGATCGCCGGTCATGTAGATGGGTCGTCGATTATGATTTTTCCAGCCATTCTCACGGCACATGTCCGGCGACCCAAATGACACAACCGGCGATCGCCGGGTATGTAGATGGGTCGCCGATTCTACGGATTTTTACACCAGCTCTCGACACACGATCGGCGACCCACATGCATGACCGGCGGTCGCAGATCGGGTAATCCAAACCACCAATTTTGTCACGATTTGACGTATTCTGACGAATCTGAAGCCCAAAACCATATCTTTTGGAGATTTGAAAAGCCCCAACTATAAATAGGACGTCCCTGAACCTAAATAAGGTCCTTTTTCCAATTTCTGAAATGAGAGAGCTGAGAATTCACAGCAAAATCGAGGGGAACTTGAAGAGCACTCAAGGAATTGAAGATTGAAGACACCACGGGTTTTTAATTTCCATGATTT